>BMAW01039304.1:0-22533 GCA_019974015.1 Nephila pilipes | reverse complement strand
TTGATTTATTTTCATTATTTCACTACGCATTACATTGAATTTGAATTGTTTCCTTACCCATAGCGTTCGTTTCTTGAGTAGTTTATTATTTTCTTTCTTCATTTCGTTTTTTAACTGCTTTTCTTATTTTTCGCGATAATTTGCACTGAGCAGTGTGGTTTGATTTTCAATTGAATTCAAATTATGTCGTGAAATTATTTTCAGAGTGATTTGTTCGAGAGAATTGAAATAATTCGTTTCTCGCTATGTGACGTGAGAATGAAGGTTATTGGAATTGAGTTGTGTCGATTGATCTGGCTCGAAACTGAAATATTTGCTAAGTATTTTTCATTTAAATTGGCGGTAGAACTAAGCTTTCGTGACTGATTTTTATTTGAATTTAAATAATGTCATGAAATTGTTTTCAGAGTGATTTGTTCCAGCGGAAATATATTCAGTTGAGTTGATTCAGTTGTGTCGATTTATTTGCATCTGGATTGAAGTGTTTTTTTCATTGTTTCTCAGTTTGAGATGTTTCCTTTTTTAATGACTTGCAATTTTATATGTTTTTGTTTTAACTATATTTTTCCAGCGCAATCGATTTGCTTCAGTTCATCAAAACAATACCTTGCTGATTAAACTTTGGGTCTAGTATTCGCGGAGCGTAAGCAGTTTGACGAGTATCTTCAAATGAAATTGGAGAAGAACGGGAATCAGTGAATAAGCGAAACAAAGAATGGCTCGAAGCAGCAGAGTGACGTCCAGCGAGATGTGAGGATGAACGTTTGCAGACATTGCGATCGTGTTGTGAAGTTTCAGATCTGTTTCGTTCTTAACGGAACGAGTGCAAGAGGCTGGGAGTGGCTGAAAGCCACCACAGAGAAACAACAGATCAGCTTCAAATACGACGTTGTTCTCAGCAATGATGCTATTACAATCATCTTGTATTCCTGTACAAACCAGCTGATGATTATAGTTTCAGCCAGTGTGTTGTCATCAGCACTATTAATGAAACGTGGCCTTACACCAAAGCTTTGAAATTTAACGGTAGAATGAAAGGAATGCCAGTTCAAAAATTAAACTGTCTTAGTTTCGAGAACCACTAGAACATTAAAAACTTTTCTTGCCGGATATATATACCACCGAATCAAAGTACTTACCACGTAACATTAGGAAATTCAACTCATGCTTCCAAATTACGTCGTTAAGAGCAGAAATCTTTCCATACCAACATTTAAAGTGAAAGGACAAATTTATCATAAAGCCGGCTGCCTGATTCTGTTCTCCCATATGACCAAAACAAATTCCTACAAATGTATTTTATCGGTGTTGGCAATGACACATTAAATTGACGTGGCAGAATTCTTACTGGCATAAAAAAGTTCACTGTTTCCCAAATGCAACAGCTCCTTCACGGGAAAAAAAACAATTTCGGGCCTTTTGTTCAAAATAGCAGTTGACACAATGCCATATGATACACAAAGATTGTTATCCATGCTGATAAAATCCCTTCTGGAGAACATATCCGAAGATTCAGTCCCCTAACTATAGACAAAATGGCAATTGTTATAATCGGATATCAGTTGAAACCTATACATATTGTTATTCGTTAGGGAAAGAATCGAATGACAAAAATTACCAAACCTCATTGATGTTAAAATGCCCTGGAATATCCAATTATTTTTGGGACTGTACCAATGGATATCACTTTAACGTTAAGATGATAAATCTGAAGAAAGAAATAAGAAATGTAGCTAAATGAACTGTTATTTTTATTGATTATTAATGTGAAAGAATAAAGACGATTATATTTTGAAATGTAGTACATCACAGATATGTATGCAAAAATCGAAATGGAACGTTCGACATTCTTTCGTTTGAATAAACCAAGCTTCGTTCTGAAGAATACTTACCTTTATGAGTTACAGTTACATAAAATAAAAAAAATAAAAAAATTGTAAATTAGTATAGTAAATTAATGAAATCATTTGCAGTTACAGTTTAAAGTATACACTATTGTATGAACTGTTTTCAACTTGTTAATTATCATCTTTTTCATCACGTATCGCTTTACCGTCTATTAAACATCATTATTTTTTGTTAAGTCACTATCATTGTACTTGTACAACAAAGGTTTTCACACAGAAGAGCCTTGATCATTGCAAATTATTAATGATATCATTGTAATCAATTTCCGTTGTGATATCAGTTTTAGTACATAGCAACATCAAACTGTTAAGCTTTCCATTTTTCATAACAGATCTCATTTCAGTCTTTACTCTCTTAAGGGCAGAAAAACTTCTTTGTACTGTATTAAACATCATTATTCTTTGAAAACATCATTATTATATTTAAACATCATTTGGTCACAGGAAGATTCTAGTAAATTCTCATTGAGACTTGTAAATTTGAAAAGGTACTTTCCTACATGTTTTTCTTGATGTAGGATGAGATTCATCTTGTTGTTATTGCTTACACCTTCATATACATTGTGAAGTGTTGACAATCTTGCACAAAATATTTTCATCTATGTTTTTGGGTTAGCTTCGAGCCAAGTATTTTGCCTGTTTAGTCACATCTTCTTCCTCCTTTTTATGAAGATTTCTGAATATCTACAATCTTGTGTTGAGAGCTTCGTAGTAATTCCTTATTTTGTTTAAATAAGAAAAATAGAATATTGTAGCTTCAGTGCTGGTGTTTTTCGTAGAGAAAGAACCGGTTAAGTCCTTCCCTCAAAATTTGGATCAATTTTCTCATCTGAAAAAAAAAATCATTCTTCTGATTTTTTCATAGCTGGGCCCAGGCACGTTAACTAGTTGTAATGCACTTGCCTCGTTATCAATAAAGTTTATCTTTTTTTCAGATAAAAACAAAGATAACTTCTGTAAGACCTTAGTAGCTCTAAGGAGATCAAGCTGGAAGTTGCTGTATTAGCTCAATAGTTTTGCACACCCTTTGTAAGATTTCGTCCCAAATCACCGTTAAAAAAGTAGTCTGAAATATTTCTCGAGTCTTGCGGACTTCGTCAGCTGTGACTTGATTGCTTTACGACTAGTAACTTGGGCTCTGAGAATATCTGCCCTAGCAGATCATCTAGTTCCACTCAAAGACTTCAACATAAGAAATCTATATTCAGTTTTCAGCTTTTGTTCATCGCTTCTTTACACAAGATCTCTTAAAACATTCCATATATGGGTAGATAACGAAAAAAAAAACCATGTAAAGTCCTTGTACAAAAAAATAGAATAATGTAGTTTCAGTTCAGGCTTTTTCCGCAGCAAAAGATCCAGTTCGGTTTAAGGAATGGTCTACACATTGCATATGACGACAGAAAAATATTTAAGCGAAGTCCTTGAGCATTAGTATACAACACAGGAAAAGAAAACAATGGATATCTTTTATACAGATAATTGAGGGATGGCGGTAAATTAGAAACTATACAAATGCGAAACGGTGATATTAAAGCAGATAACCGGTGGGTTATTCCATATTCACCTTCGCTAACAAAAATTACAATGCGTACATAAACGTGGAATACTATAACTCCATTAATCGATCTAATGTTTTTGTAAGCTCGTAAATAAAGGCTGTGACATGGTTGTTTTGGGCGGCCAACCAACAATAAGTGACAGAAAAGGGATCATACATACCGATGAAATCGCGCAATATCAAATTGAGAAATAAATAATCAGTAATGAATATGACACATGAATGAATGAATATGTATGATAAATTCTACAATTCTCACGAATTAAGTCCAGTTGTTCATTTAACAGTATGTATAGAATATTGAGAGTGCGTTTATCTCGCATCTACAAATGTGCAACAAATAACCCGGAATTCATCGGCTACAATGTTAATTGCTTTCAAAATGTCAATATGACACATTTGCATTTAAACTGATATATTCGGAAATATTTGAATATTACACATGGGATGCGAGTAGGAAATTATTTGAGCGACGCAAGAGAGAAGAGTGAGTCAACGGGTAACTCGGCATATTTAAGGAAACTGCTCTGAGCAGACTGTACACGGTACATCCCAACCAAAATAAATGCTTTCAGCATCAATGCTTTTCCAGCCATTGAGAATTATCAGTGGTGTTACACAGCCACTCTCCGCAGTAAATGTTATGTTCTAAATCTATTGGAGATGTGTAGAGACTAGAATGTATGCATTAATGACATGTACTACACGTCACATCCAATCGCGCATTGTTTGTAATCATTTTAACTTCCCCCTCCCTGCTCTCCTTAATCTTCAACAGAGTCATAGAATAAATATAAATAGCACATGGCTGAAGATATTTTCTATCGAATACGCAATAATAATTCAAATATGAACATGAGTTTCTTAGCGAAATCTACAATGAAGAGGTGATAATGATTGAATATTTGTGCTTAGAAATTGAGAACAAATTCTCAGACAATTAGGTATTCCATCACTGAATCGATCTGCTGCTCCTTCGTTCCATGTAGAATTGCATCATAAAAAAATTACAACACGGCTGATCTTTTGTCGCATGTGCAATCAAATATTCCTAACCTAATGCTAGAGAAAAATTGTATTTATGATTAATTATGTAAAATCTCAATAATAAGTTTGGAGAAATTTTCATAGATGTATTAGGAAGAACGGTACAATGCGTTGCTAATTGCATTCATTCTGCCAGAAATTTAATACCAAAATAACATAGCCTTATCTGTTGCGTCATCAGGAATAGCTGCGACATCGCTACCAGGCGGAAGAACTTTTCATCTCGCTTTGAAATTGCAATTGAATATGAAATTCATTGAAAATCTCACATGCAATATTTTCAAAGCATCTGGTATAGGAAAAGTATTGCAAAAATAACAAATTTGAGATAAACATTTTCTCAAACAGAAAATTTTCTGTTTTTCTCAAACTGAAAATGTTTTCAAATTTTCTGTTTTTCGGTGGTGCAAAAATTATCGTTCGATTATTGATCGATCACTGAAAGATTGGTGCGGAAACATCACCAATAACGCATTACTATTGCTTGCAGGAGAATTCAGTCAAGCATTACCTATATTGGTTAATCTGACCTCAGGACGAAATTTCTTGCCTTATAACTTCTGCAATGTAGTGAAGCGAAAAAAAAGAAATGGTTGAAAAATTATTTCCCTATATTCAAACTAATTATAAGAATAATGATTGGCTGAGTGAATGAGCTATCCTTGTGGACAATAACAAAGATGTCTTCGATCATAATAATATTAATCAGTCTGACATTCAAATCGAGACAGTAATTTACAGGTCCATCGACAATGTTGTGGAAGCAGATGAAGCGATCAGTTATCCAACAGAATTTTTTAATTCTCTCGAAGTGCCAGGGATACTATAAATTTTCCATATAGTTCATTATAATATTATTTTACAATAAGCTTTAATATTCTGGATAAAAACATAAGAAAATTTCACATCTTTATTAAAGTTAACTTGACTGACAGAAAACATCATCAATATATCAAATTTTTCTAAAACTCTTATAATAAAAAAATATATCTTCATAAAAATGTAAATAAATATTGGCTAAACAATTGCTTGAAAGCCCATTTTGTGGTACTCTTTCATCTCCTTATAAATTTTATTATTAACAAATTTTTCATAATAAAGTAATTAAGTTTTTTCACGTACAATATTTGTGCTAAAAACTAAATTTCTTATACGTGTCTTTTAAAACTTTAACAAGATTCTCAATGTCAATAGAATTAAGAAAACCCTTCAAAATCATAGCTATAAATAGCATAAATAATTTATTATTAATATAATTGACAATATTAGCACTACATTTATAATGGTACTACTTTTCAACTTATCTATGACATTTTATAAGGAAAAAAATTGTAATTTTTCGCCAGTGAGATCAGTATAAGTATTCAAACCATAAATTACAGTTCTGAATTTAAAAGGATTCTTATGCAATTTCGGTGTTAACACAATGTGAGATATTTTAACATTCATGGTAACATCAATTTTCTTATAAAATGCAATGATTCTGATAAAAATTTCTTTCTGACTCTTACTCCATACTTTAAAGGAGTTATTTTAAAGATTCTTATTAGTGAAATCAATGTATAATTTTTTTTTGCATATAATAACATAATTATTAGGTAATTAGTCTACATAATTAATAATAATTCTGTTCAGAAAATTAGTATTACCAGTTTTTAAGTCTGTAAAATAAATAACCTCATTATTATTAATATCCAATTTTCTAAAGATAAAATTTTTAATATCAAATTAATATAGTCTTTACATTGTTTGAACGTTTCTGATGGAAAAACGTAGTTAATTGCTGATTTAATAATAATATAATCAATATCTGAACTAATTTGTATGTTAAAATAATAATTATTTAAGAAAAAATAAGTCGGAAATTAATCTCATGCTTTCATAATTTCTTTTTTTTTTAATCCTCAACAAATATTTTGTAATTGCATGTTAAGTTTGTTCATTTTGTCACGGTATCCTAGAAGTCATGGTCACCGACACGAGTTTGGGTTCGAACCCTGGTGACACTAAAGGCCCGCCATATAGCCGGGAATAATGTATGCTAAATCTGTTGTTCCTCACACAGTGTCTTCCCTTGTGTTGGTGCGGAAATTCGAAGAGGAAAGTAATAGCTTAAGTGTCAGGTGTGTTTTTTCTCAATTTAAAGTGAAAATGATTGACTTTGATGTCTTAATTCTTTTGTTGCCATCAAATTTTAATGAAGTAAATTCGACATTCCTTAATTAACCCGGTGGAATGGGGTGGAATCCGAAATGTATTACTAGAACAGGTGCAATTGGTGTCATATACCCCAATATTTAAAATATGATAAAAATAGTTTTGTTTACTTTTATAGCTGTTTTCATTGATAATACGGGAACAAAACTTGAGTTACAAAAAAATTAATTCCAAAAATAACGTTATAGAGCGTTGTTATTAAGATAAATAAAAATAACAGAAAATAAACATCATACCTCTACGTTTTATGACATTTCTAATAAGCAATGCTTATGTTATCTGTTTACACTTTGAACAAAATATATTCATGTGTTCTTGGTTGATATAATTTTATCATTCTGAACATCGCATTCGTGTTTTTCTGTCCTTGTCTCAAGGGTATTTATCGCATCTTTTATATTTAGTTGTTTCGAATTTCCTTCTGCTCTTCTTTTGTATGCAGCACGTAAAGTTCTAGTTAAAGTATTAATCTCTGATTGTTCTTCAATACGTTTTCTTATTAGTTGTAATGCTAAGTACTTCAGAAACAGACGTCTGCTTCTATATCTGGATTAGAAGTTGAAAGCAATATATACTGCTGTTTGTAGAAAATGCAACACCATGAAAGAATCATCAGAATCAAATGAAATTTAATGCAGAAACGACTTGTACTGATACAAATAAATGATGAAATTTTCAAAACAAAAGAAACAAATTAAGCGTCCGAAATCAGTATTTGGTGCAGCCACCATGCGCTGCAATAAGTGCTGCTATACGACGTGGCATGGAGTCAAACAGATGTTGAATATCTGCTTGAGGAAGAGAATTCCATATCGCTTGTATGCGCAACCAAAGTTCGTCTTTGGAAACTGCAGGACGCGGATCACGAGCGAGACGCCGACCAACCATATCCCACACGTGCTCAATAGGCGACATATCCGGTGAATAAGCAGGCCAAGGAAGAAGTTGCATGCGTTGTGCTGAACAGAAGTCTCGAACAGTCCGCGCAACATGTGGGCGTGCATTATCCTGCTGAAAGATAGCTCCAGGGATGCCTTGAAGGAAAGGAACGACTTCGGGCTGTAGCACTTCACGGACGTACCTGTTGCTATTGAGATTACCCTCAATTCGTATCAAATTGGATCGTCCATGATACGAAATCGCACCCCAGACCATAACTCCGGGTGTTCGACCACTATGTCGTTCAATAATACACTCAGGAAGGCAGCGTTGACCGGCATAACGTCTAACACGAACACGGCCATCATGGGTCCACAAATTGAAGCGTGATTCATCTGAAAAGACAACTTGGTGCCAATCAGCTCGCCTGTCTCTGTGCTCAAGAGCCCACTGCCGACGCAGCCGTCGATGATTCGCCGTGAGGGGAATCCTGTATAAAGGCACCCTTGCACGCAATCCACGGCGCAGCAGACGACGACGAATTGACGAAGCCGACAATTGTACACCTGTAGCAGTAGACCAACGTGCTGCCAGCTGCCTGGAGGAAGCTGTGCGATCATTCACCGCCATGCGGAGCAGGTGTCGATCATCGCGCTCTGACGTCACCTTCTGTCGTCCAGTGCCTGTTTTTCGAGTTGTTCGGTGCTCGTCGGTCCACTGCTTCCAAACTCGCATCACTGTGGAACTGTTCCTCTGCATACGAGCTGCTATTGCGCGATAGGAAAATCCTCCTTCTCGAAGGCCGATTATCCTCCCTCGTTCAAACTCCGTAAGTTGCTTGAATTTCTTATTCTTCCGTCGTGGAGGCATACTCAGGTCTCACTAAACGTTTGCCACTAACAAATAATCATATACTTTTTTCAACGTCCCGCTACAGCACTTTATTTATACGCTTTCAGCATCAATTCAGAGGGCGCTGCGCGCGCCGCGCAAGCGCGATGGCTCTGAAACTTTATTAATTTGCATAATATCCTATAATTGACATTTGCTGCGAATTTCATTTGATTCTGATGATTCCTTCATGGTGTTGCATTTTCTACACACAGCAGTTTAATTTGAGCATTTATTGCAGCTACATTCAGTGCAGAAAAGAAAACTATCATTGACCACCTCCTTGTTATTCTGGCAGTTGAATCAGTTTTTGAAATTTCATCTACAGTATCCACTGCTTCCTTATTTATATTATAAAAAGATACAATTTCTGATTTTTTTTCCAGTTGTATGATCTATAGCATCATCACTATGGAATGTTGAAAGCAGAAGAACAGTTTTTCCTTTTTTAGGAACGTAAGAAATTAATGTTTTATCTTTTTGGAAACCAAATAGTGTAGAAAACATACCCCTTCCTTTAGAAGTAACAAAAGCAGGAGGAATTTCTTTTTTGTTTCTCCGCATTGTTCCTACTATTGTAAGCTTATCTTTTAGATGATATGCAGCTAGAGGTTAACTCATATACCAGTTATCTGCAGTAAGTTCCCTTCCAGATTTATACAGATGTTGGATTAGTCTTTTCATAACGTCAGATGGACTATTACTGACCTTGTTGGGACCATCCGGCTGTGTACCGCAGTATATTTCCATATTAGAAGTATAAAAATATTTTGAGTCTACCAGTGCAGAAATCTTTATTTCGTACTTTGCTGGTTTGTTCGGCATATACTGCCGGAACCCATATCGGCCTTATCGGCCCATATCGGAACCCATATCCTTGGAATTATCATCATCTTTAGAATCACTATGATCCAATTCATCATCTTCTTCTGTATCTGTGTCATGTTCGAAAAATATTTCATTATCGGTATCATCCTCAAATTGCGAAATGCAATCTTCATCACTTTCAACTGTTGCTAATAAATCTCGCAGTCGTAGCATTTCCTATTCATAGGGACTCATTCTTTTTGCCTTAATGCACTTAGAAATCTTTAAACATATAATTTCAAGCAATTTAAAGATTGAAAATCGCTTGCGAGTAGAAATATTCAGTGTTACACTTTAGAAATAGATTTCCCAAATAAATATTCCTTCTGAAAAATACTTACGCAGACAGTCACGTAGGGTGTGTCACACCCCAGTTGCAGCAAAATACTAATAAATCTTTTTCTGGAACACGTGTGCAGTGGAAATCTGAAGGACAAACACTACTAGAAACTCCGCTACTGAATGCGGTAAAGAATTTCAGTTTCACAAGTAGTGAATAATCCATTTTTTTGTAGGAAATACCCCACTCCTACAAAAAATTCCACCTTCCCTCGGGTTAAAAATTACACAGTATTTTCAGTCAGTCAATGGTATCAAACATTGGCACAAAATTGATAACGATAGATTCTGCATTTTTTTTTTTTTTTAGATTAGAGGTCACATGTTTTTGAGAAATAGAAGTGTACATCATTAGAAAAGAATTACGATTGAGAAAAAAAGTTTTTCTAATCGATTGCTAATGTTCTAGAAAATGATACTGAGAACGTTGAACGACTTTCAATGTCCTCCTAAAATTTATTATGAATTTTTTCACCAAGTGAATTAAGCTTATTTTCATCCATTAGCTGCTGTAAGATAAAGTGAGCTTGAAGAAAGCGTAGTAAGCAAAATATTCCTTTTCCGGTAAAGAAATTTTTTGATCCAAATTTGATTCTAATGCTCAAGTTTTTTTTAAACAAAATGTTCAATGCTTGTGATTTTATTAGTTATTTCCCCCTGATAAATATTAAATTTCTTGACACATTTGTGTATAATAACAAAAAAATATTTAGTTTTTTCAAAGCGCGCAAATAATAATAAAGACGCATTCTATCATTGCATAGAAATTGCATCTATTTCATATCACTGAGCTTAAAACACGAAACTCAGTGATATAAAATCAGAAGTTTTCATGTACGAAACTCCTGCATTTGTACTATAAACTTTCCATAATATAAAGGAGAAATATATGCTTAGTTACAGTACTTGAAAACTTTTAATATCTGTACTTCCTTTGAAATAATATTGAAATAAAATACTTGTACACCATAACTAAAAAGATGTTACTCATAATATTCACAAATATTAAATCAATACTAAATAAAAATTAACAGAATAATTTAAAAATATTTTTAAAATGATTTCCTTTTATGATATATAACAAATTCGTTATTTTATTCTCTTAGTTTACATATTGCAAATACTGATTAAAAGGAAATATGGAAAACTGAAGCGATTATTCTTGGAATTGTGAATGTTATTTGAGGTATTTGAAATCATTCTTATTTCAAAAGAATACTCTTCCTTCATGTGAAATTCTTAAAAACTATTAGTGCGCATTTTTTCGCAAAATTAGACAAGATAGAAATCTAAATTTTTGTGGTAGCTAAAATAATTTGTTGCAGATAGAATAATTGGCAATAATTTTCAATCCTATTCAAATTTAAAAATACATATTATTAATTTTTTACTAAAAATAACTCTTAAATGAACATTTTTGGCACAATTTTACTGTCCCAAATGCTTCTGAATAAATCATTACAGTTTCATTTTAAAATATGTAACATAGCATTATGTATTTATTTATTTAAAAACTATTTATTTAAAATTACTTATTTATTTTATTTATTTAAAAGTTATTTAAGAACTGAATTTTTATGCTTCATTAATAGTGAGATAAAACACAACATCAACGGTAAAAATGCATTATTTTTTATAAAAAAAAAGTCGTATCTAAAGGTTTTATTGATATTTTAGTTTCTGTATAAGATGTTAAACTAAAAAAAATGTATTATATGAAGCATTACAACCTTTTCCATTCGTATTAGAATCTGCAAATTATCTTTGTGTTATATTTGTTTCTGGAATTTCCTTGTCTTTTTTGATATTCGGATATTTTCTGCTGTTTGTGCATACTACGTTCTTTATTCGATTCTTCCATCTTTTTCATTCATTGAAGATCTAGTTGAACTCCAATCTTGGATGCAGTATAACACTTTGTTATATTTACTACAATAAAGCAATACACAGGAAAAAGTACAAACTTTAAAGTTTTTTACAATGACAAATACTGTTTTTGGCACATGAATCTAGATGACACAAGGCGTAGATTCATTAGTATTCTGTGTTTTCCCTGTGTGCAGACATTTTCTTAGAAGTTCGTATTAATGAATTCTCTAAGTAAGGAGTATCTTACCTTTTAGTTCCCTTATGGCGCATTAAAAGAAAACGAGTTGCTTGGGGCCACACGAAAGGAATCTAATTCTAATAAACTAACAATAACTTTTGAGCAAAAAAGTGTTAAAGGGATAATTAATATATTTAAGTAATTTAATCTTAATAATTTATGAGATTGTATTTTTAAGAATGCAAAATGGAACTGCATTGACTTTGTTTTATAATTTTACATGACATTTTCAGTTTAACATTTCTATGAAAATTTCACAAGAAAAAATAGCTAAAAACCATAAGATTATTGTGATATTTGGCATTGAATTTTATAAACTAATACAACAACATCTAGTTAGATTGAAGAATTTTCAATTCCCAGGGAGTTTTCAAGTGTTTCATCTAATGTTCGTGCTCTAATCTTACTCTTAGATTCCTTCACACTTAAAAATAATTTCTTATAAATATATGTGCTTCCAAACGCTGATGATATCAATAACGAATGATTATGTAGTGAAGGATGTATGGCTTTTGAGACATACAATTTTAAGAGTTCATTTAAGAAAATTTTAAAACAATTCTGAAAAGTGGGATGCTGGTACATAGCTCGATGTATTTCACTTGTAAATTTGCTCTTGTAATGGCGCCTGCAAATAGAATCGTAAGAGAATTGTTTATTTTTTCGAAAATTCTGAAAACTATTCTCAAATTTTTGTATCAAATCACAAGAAAGGGCAGCGAATTTTGCATTATTTTATTGATACGTACGGCCAGGTTGTTGAAAAAACGCAAAACATTGTTTGCATTTATCTGTTGGACATAATTTTAGTTTCATTTAGTGCGCGTTTATTGTTTGAAATATGACCAGATAAGTTGTTATTTACCTCAAAGAAACGTGTTTCAATTACTTAAATGAGCAGTCAAATTTATCAAAAATGCTACCTTTGAAAACCGGTTAACATTATCAAGTTTTGTTTACATTTTGCTACAGATATTATGAACAATTTGAATCACTAAATACATCATAAATTTATCTTAATATTGAGCCTCGATAGAACCACCTCATATCTAAAATAACACATGCTCTAAGGAGCTTTGAAATTAGCGCACAAAAAGGAAGCGAGTTACTATCGCGAAACTTTGCAGGTTAGTTGAAATACGTCAAATATAAAAATAATCCGAGTTTGGTGCCAGTTCACATATTCATACACCATACAGTAACGCTGTAACCACGAAATGGTTCCAATATAAATCGGCAGAAAGTTAAAAATTATTAAACGTAATGATCACATTTTGATTCTCGAAAGACTTTAGTAAGCAAAAAATGACATGTAGACGTGTAAGAAGACATAAAAACCTCAAACGGATTGATGAATCATGTTGCTTGTCACGTCGATCGCCCGGAGAGTGCTGTCAGAACATATGTGGGTTAATGAACACGAGATGGTACTTACGTGTGGAAAGCGGCTGGGGTGATCAGGAAGGCGACGAAGTGAGAGAATTGAAGGATCATGTGGTTAGAGCTCAAGTATCACTCAGTAACTCGTTCTACAATATAACCAGACGGAGGACTGAACGTTGTTCCGCAAACCATTTCCAGACACCTTGCGGAAGTGAATCTGTAATCCAAGCAAACTTTTCCTGCACCGCTTAACACTGAAATATCGGGAACTTCATCTACACTGGTGTTAAGAGAGGGGTGGAATTCTACAAAATGGCTAATCGTGGTGTTTAATGAGGATTCCTCGTTCGTTTTGGAGACAGATGAAAACTACGTATGAGTGTGGAGGCACCCTGGTGAAATATACAATTCAATCCACGCTGTTGCACACAACAAGTGTAATGGTGTGGGGGAGGGGTAACAACTTATAAAAGCCGATCTGCTCTAATTGTAGCTTAGGAGAACCTGAATAAACCAACGTTATGTTAATGATATTATACCACCCCATGTGGGACCTTTCCTAAATGGACTTTCAGGGACAATTTATCAACATCATAATGATCGAATAATACTCTTCCGCATACAACTCGAGTAGCTCAAGATTTTCAACGTCACGTTCAGATTCTTGACCGGCCCAGTCCCCGGATTTGTCCACTACAGAGCATTTGTGGGTGCCACTGAAATAACAGATGCCACCGTATCACTGTATATCTGATTTAGAGGTGTCTGTTCAAGAATTGTGGGATTGACAGCCTCAGAACAACATTTGATATCTATTCAATTCTATTTTATATCGCGTTCTGGTATGTATGGGATCAGGAGGCGGTCTGACGAGCTGTTGAATTTGCAATGTGTTTGTCTAATTGAACACAATGTATTGTTTACTTTTCTTGATTTTGAGATTGATTTAATCTCTCAACTGTATTATAATGTGTATTAAATTGCATTTCAATTCGAAGTTCCCTTCTTGGCGTTTCAATATGTTCTGTTTTCAATATGTTCCTATTCCAGATCATATATCCATCACATCCGTCATTCAAGTATTTAAATCATCCGTGGAATTGATGATAATTCCTTATAAAATTCATATAAAATTCACTAAACATCTTTTAAAATTCACTGATGAAAATGACGGCTCTTATAAAATTCACTGATGAAAATGACGGCTCTTATAAAATTCACTGTCTGGGTGATAATTTTCATAAAATGGTCCATTTTTAAAACCATTCCGTAACCTTTTTTGTGTGTAATGCAACATTACTATATCTAACAAGAGTTCCCAAGAGTAATATCATAGTCTTCTACTAATTTTATAAGGCCTTCTTTGGTACCTATCATAGCTGAGATACTATACATAAGTACACTAGTTATGTTGGTAAGAGACAAAAAAAACAGCAATAATGATTTTTCTCCCCGTTCATATACATTTCTCTTTAAGGATACTAAAAAAACCATTTATTAAGTTACATTACAATCAACATTAATATCACTAGTAGAAATAGCTATTCAAGCTATCTAAAAATAAAACTTAAGCCTATAAGCTTTACTTTTCAAGTACTTTTAAGACATTTTTCTATGTTTTAAAATTTCCCTGACAATAATTAAATTAAACAGACTGATTTTAAAAATATCAGCTTTCCTTTCAGAGAAAAATTATATCTGTCAGGTGTTTCAGGTATTGATTAATTAACTTGCCATCTGAAAATGGATTTGATTTTTTTCGATTTTAAACTAGCAATTACGTAACTATCCTACAAGACATCATAAACGATCCTAGCTGAATTGAAGCTTTTCTAAAAAACTTTTTTTTAAAAAGAAAGTTTGTTTTTAGTACTTTTTTTTGTTTTTACGACACTCTTCTTCACACACGACGAATTTAGAGGCAGGGTTTTAAGTAAAATGCCTTTTGAACCATATTCATTGAAGACAAATATGAGAAAACAATAAATTAAACAAAGTAATTTTCAGTAAAGAAATAGATTTCTGTTTAATTTCAAATTGAATAATCTTCTCTGATCGTTACATTTTTTATATTTATGAGATTTTATTGAGGATAGTTATAAACCATGCTAAAATTTCAAAATTTTCAAATTGTTTATTTGATAAAGTAAAAGTAAAGTTAATTATATATATATATATATAAGGTATATATATCTCCAGAAGAATAAGGCTGGATTCAGGGACATTGGTTGCTAACCAATAAGGTCACATCAATCTAATAAATATTAGTTGTAAATAGAAATCGCCTATCTGTCTCCATACTCAGTCAACTCACAACTCCATGCAGATATCTACTTTCATAAGATTCTATTTCCTTTCCCACCCCCATTAGTTGAATCAGTTCAAAAGACAACATTCGATTCTAAAGATTTGAAATCTGTCACTATTTGAAAGACAAAAGATTTATATTGATTCAGCTTCCTTTGACTAAAATTAACCTAAGGCTGTCTATCGTGAAAGAGGTGTAGATTCTGGCCGCTAAATGGAGCTTCACCCGATATTATTTTTTTATTGCCGCATGCGTTAAAGCAGATAGATCACCAATGTTGAATCGCTCAAGGTAATATTATGAACTCCTACTTCTCTTGAAAATTCGTATTATATTCAGGCTTGACGGAAATGGGGAAAAGATAGTCAATTTAGTACAGATACTCAATTAAATTAATGACGTTATGTTTTCTTGCAGTGGGTATTTCTTTTGATACGCACTTCCTTCTTGGGAATCATTGATGAACACTTAGTTCGTAAATAGGACTGGCCTGATATAAATACCTGCTTGATGATTTTTATTATCGGAAGAACATGCTTATGTTCGGATTGGTTATAAGTTTCACCTTTTTCTTAGCACAATCATATCCACACCAGTTTTTAGTTACAATCGGAAAAATTTCCCAATTCGGAATTCTATTGTTCCGTAATAATTGAAAATATTGTGTCTATATTGAATAGATCTGACATTTCATCAAATGTGTAATCCATTAAATGTTCGGTTCTCCGTAGTGATATTTCCAGTTAACTAGTTTTTACCCTGTAATAACTTTCCATCAAGAAGTTGTGACGCCTGCCCGTTCCGGGCTGCCTCTTGTGCCATAGCTAAATTCAATGATTAAACACTAAGACAAAATACGTCAATCAAAGAGACACAAGAACAATATTTACGGAATTTATTAATTTCTAATTAATATAACAACAATTATTTATGCTCTCCCGGGGAAGAATTCTACTAACCTAATTCAACCCACCAATAGTAATCTAACAGACTATTACCACTAAGCTTTCCTTGACTGCAACTCAGACTCTGGAACCAAAATGTCGCCCTCTCTACTCCTTTAATCAAATCGCCTATTTCAACCTCTCTTGCCACTTCTTCGTCAGCCTCTTTCGACTTCTCCTTCAGCCTCTCTATGGCGACTTTCAGTCGGAGTTTATATATTTCCTAACTGTCCCGCTTCACTTCATTTCTACCTGCTTTCTATTTACATATTCACGTTTCATTTTTGGTTGGGCAAAGGTTGTTTAGCAAAAGCAATCAATCTTAATTAAAAGTCCTCAAGGTTAGTGAAGAGAATCCGTGAATACCCCTATGTCACAAAGTGTTTTACCAGAAGAATAACTAACCAGATATAATAAAATACGTCAAGCATTTGTTGAGGAGTTACGTTGGAAGAAAGGTTCGTTTATAATTGTTAGTTCTTTAAATGTTCAATGAGCTTTGAAGTATTCTAAGAAGAATGGAAGATTCAATTCTCCTGTTTTTTTTTAATAAAGAAGTGTGTCAAATACCTGTATAGATAAATGTTTCGACAATTTAGCGAGAGCAATAAAGAATTAAAAATCGGGTTTATGGATGAATGTCATTTACCCTGTCACCAGAAAATATAGCTTCATGCATAGTAAAATTTTCGAAAAATATAATTTCATAATGCTTTAAGGATGCAGCATTTCTCTATATGAAATCACTTTCAATATATTAGAATTAGAAATATGGAATAAAATATGCATTGAGGCACAAAACATAAATTTTGAGAATTTTAAAAAAATAATTATTATCTTCAATGTAAAAATGATTAACCATAAAATCATGAGTTTGTGAGGTTCTATTATAAGTTACAACCTTATTTTATTAGTGTAAATCCTTTATTAGAATAAGTTTTCATAGTACTTCTTCCTTTGTTTCAATTATCACAATGATTATTCTGAATTTATACTTCCACTTCTCATTAAGTCATTCTAGTTTACATCAAGAAGATTAATTGGCTAAGGTTTCAGAGACTCAGATATCAGCTTAATCTTTTTTCTTAATATTTTGTAGTAAGCTACTTTCGGGATATCTTTCATTTCAGAGGGGATTAATGGTTTCTATTGCTTTAATATGAGAGATAAGGTATCCAATAGATCCACATTATAAATAGAAGTTAATTTTATCGGGAGTAAATTCTGTTCCTGTCTGAAGAAATTTACGTAGTTTAAACTCTTACGCCTTGACTTTGAAAGGATAATGGAGATTAACATACGGAATTTACATCAGTTGTACAATCATGGGCAAATGTTTCAAGGATTTAAAAAGTTTGAAGCAAATGTTGTTTAAATTATCATTAAGTCTAAATTAGCATTATCCAAGTTTCCAAGAAAAGGAATGACATAAAAACTTGTAAAACGGCTTTCTTGTAGCTTTGAGTACTTCAGTACATTCTGGATGAAAATATAAAGAGTGATAATAAATTCAAATCGTTTAATGGAAATACTATTTATTATTGAACAATTTAATATTCAAAGTTTTTATTCATTTTGACCAAGTGAGAAGAATGAAAACTTCTGTTACACGTAATATAGCTTTTTTACAGTGTTCACATCATGTACTCTTTATACGAACATTATGCTTAAAAATAAATGTTACTTCACTACTTTACATTATTGAACTTCCAAGAAAGCTTAATTTTGATTCAAACTTTCAATATAGTATGAAACAAAAAATGTTCTGCATAGATTAGGATGAATGTAGTTATAATGAGAAAAACATTTAAAAAGAAAAATACAGATACTTACATCAACTGAAGAGGAATCGATATTACTAACTTTATTTTTCCTTTTTTGAAAATTCAAGTATTATAAGAGAACTCTCGCTGATTTCTTCGTCTCTTCTTAATGCTTAAGATTCAGTACAATAATGTATTAAGTTAAAGATTTGAAGATGGACTACAATAGAAAATTAAAGAGCAACAAATGTAAAAAAAAGTCGCATTTAAGTCTATAATGTAATCATCAAAAACTCTATGTCAAAAGAAAAAAATGAATAATTCAAATGTGTATCAATGGGAAAGAACTGTTTCAATTACCCAGTTAATTATTTGGGAAGATCGAAGAGGATTAATGGGAATGATTGCCAAATGAGGCTTGGCATTATAATGTTGAAATATAATCGTTGCAAGCCGTGAAAATGAGGAAAACCCAATGGGAGGTAGAATATCAGAAACGTGCTGTAGTGTTTCCACGAATAATAAATAAAGAGTTATAATTATGAAATAAAATGTGGCCTCCACTAAGCAATAAATAATACCCTTTAGACTATAAGAAAGTAGAAAGTCAGGTTAATACAACACTGATATTCTGGATGAATTCAAATGCATCGATACTATTTATTAAGGATGAAGTGAGATCAATGTTTAAATTTTATCTAGTTAGTGATAAACCGATTCCGATCAGAATAACATCACGGTTAATTGGTTTGTCGATGTGCACAAGCGAAGGATTATCACTGTAATGAGCTCAGCGAATGCATTTACCTCTGTTTTAATCACTTATCAATGGTGCATATTTTCTCTATTGCTCCAGAGACAATTCAGATTGAAGATATTAACGAATTTGGGGATGCAAAACCTAATTTTTATGGTATTTTCACAGTCGAAGGACAGAGCAATGCCATAATAGTGGTGAGTTAGAGGTCACTCTAAGTAGTTATATTGTTGCTTTATTGATGTTTTGTTAATTATTCGATCCTTCATGGCAACATGGAGGAATGGCGACATTCATTTGTTTCAACTGTTGGTAATATTTTTAATTTTAACATCTTAACTATTTTAATTCATCTGAAAATCACCTATGTGATTCAGATACTTACTTTTACTTCTGAGGTATTGATACAATCAATGAAAGTTCCTGGTATCATATTAAAATTTTAAAAAAAATATGCCTCATATTTAAAATTTCCCTTATTTCTTTACTTGCTATTTGAAAGCTCCTTCATTTGACTCCAAATTGTAATCATTTTTCATATCAGGTTGAAAAGTAATTACAAGCAAAATTTGATTAATATCAGATACATTCTCCTCAGTGAGTTTGAATTTTTCCTTTAATATGCATTTAAAATTAAACTTTACAATATGAAATCATTTATATGGATTAAGAGTTACATTTTAAATTCATATTTTTATTGAACACGGTTGTCATATTTAACCACTGTAGGAATAACATCAACATTAAAAAATGAACTTACGCTATTCTGCGCTTTTTATTCGGTAACTTTATTGTAAACGTCTTAGAAAACTTGATCATTATCAGAATGGATATCAAAATATAAAAAAATTTCACTTCAAATTAACTAGTCTGAAGTAATATCTTAGTGCTTAAAAACATTTATCACACAGAAATTCTTGTCTTATATCTTCAGTGATATTCTTTCAGAGAGCAATCTGCAATTTTACTTCAATTGCTTCCCTGAAATTCTTTATGTTGATTAATTTTGGAAACTCATTATGCATTGAAGAAATTTTCATACTTTATTTTTATAAAGTAATTGGAAAAGTTAACAAAATGCAAACTTTTCCTGAACATTGAAATCTGGCATAATAAAAAGAGGAATTACATTAGATACATTATCCAAAATACAAATAGATAGCTGTCATTTTAATCCAGGTATTCCTATTTTTATAAAGCAAATATATTTAAAAGAAAATATTTTCTGTTAGAATCTCGCATACTTATAATCTTTGATGCCAGAAAACTGGGTTTATACTTCTAATTACCTTAAGAAATTCATAAATATTTTAAGAAGCTAATTGGCTTTTTGCTGAACCATTTTTTTTTAAAGTTTTCTTTGGAGTCTTCACGATCTTTATTGTAAAGAGATTATGTTTTTTTCTCTTTTTTATTCTAAAATGTTTTCTTCATGTCTGCTGTATGATATAATTCTATCGTACGATATTTTTACCATTCGTTCAATTCAATAAAAATTCAGAAAACATGTTGATGCTATTTCATTGTGAAATATTTATTTTTCTTTCTTTTTGGGTTATCATGAAATATTTGTTCCTCAGTTTGTTCAGGAAATTCGCTTAAACAACTTTCAATATAACACAAAGGATTTTAATTTGAAGCAAACTTCTGTTCGCCTTTCTGATAAACTATAATGTAATTAAAAACCATCTTAAAGATAGTTAATTTAATGTTTAAAGATTCGAAACAATAGTAATATTATTCAATTTCCATTAATTTTGATTTATTTTTTTACGAATTATTTAAATATCTGTCTTTCAAAAAATATTTATCTCAAATTATAAGTAAACAATATTATTTGCCTTAATATCAATAGCTGACATATGAATTCTAATTTTACAATATGTATCAGATATATGTTATTAATTCAATTTATTCTCCTTTCTCTAAATCTATTTGTAACATCCCTAAAAATTCTTTTCCTGCTAAAACCTACTTCTACTTTCACTCTCGAGCCGAGCAAGACGACTAACTTCTCGATATTTAATTAGGTATCAATCTCCTTTTTTTCTTAGGTGTAAGAACTCATGGTCTTACGTTAATATACTTTTCTAGCTTAGGATCTTTCGGAATAAGTGTGTAGGATGTCAACGTCTGCTTTGTAATGTTTTCGTGGCTCTCAGACTTTGTAATATCAAGATTCATCGAACTTAATAAATTATTAAATTGAATAAGACAGCAGTTTTTAATTATGCACCTCGAAAACAAAACTATAAACTATAATTGCTGGAATATGATCATGTATATATAAATAACGAAACTACGATATTAATTTATATTTGTATTAATTAGTTTTAAACAAAGTCAAATTCATAACAATTAATTTCAGTGTCTATTGAGAACAATTTTTACTCTTTCTGAAAAATCATATGGTGTCATAGGCAGACTCACGTAAGCATTCGCATTTCCTTCGCCACTTCGTTTTTTGACTTCTTCCTGAATTACTATATGAGTGTAATTTCAGGTTTTCATAACGGAATTCGTATTGTAAGACGTCGTAAAATAAATAAACAGTATCCCATAGCTAAAATGCCATAAACTTCTTGAAATGTAAAAACTTTATGGAAACTTTAAGATCCTTCTCATATCGACGGATGAGAAGGTAAGTTAAAGTTTAAGATTCTTAACCTTTAACTTACCTTCTCATCCACATTCCACATATTTTTAAGAATATATGTATTTCCATTTAGAATTCCTATCATGGTTTAGAATATGTATCTGTAATGATTACTAGGTACCAGCGAATCTGTCAAAAGTCATATTCAACATTTAAAATGCTATTTTTCATTTTCTTTATGGTTTCATAATTTTCTTTGCTTTTCTTACTTTGGTTTGTACTTTTAATGAAGCGATATTTATCTTTTTGCCATAAGTTACCATATATATATATATATATATATATATCTGTAGGGATTTCCAACTAATTATCGGAGTATTAATTGTATTTTCAAATATACTGTAAATCTAGTTCCTCAGTTACTCGATATATGGCACCACGAATCAGTGTCATATGATCCTTCACACAGCATCCCCTATTCCTGAACAAAACTGAGAGACGTTCAATTCTCCTCCTCTTATCCTCTGTTCTTTTCAGCTTTTCTTGCTGAACTCCGAACTCCAGCGCGCGTTCCCACGCCCATTGCCGATATGCGATGACGTTGGGTAGTAATATATCTTTTTTGAGGGAACTAGTTATTTAAAATATGTCAACTTGTACATAGCAGCTTTTGTAGATATTTTTTCCTTCCTCTCTACTACTAAAAAACGAAGTAAAACAAATCGAAACCTCTTCATTGAACTGGTAAACACCGACACAGAACTCCCCCCCCCCCTTAGACACCGGGGCACCAGGAGATATCTTGTCAAGACGGATATCTCATATATATAAATATATATATATACATATATATATATACATATATATTTACACATATACATACAAATATATATCATATATACATACAAATATATATCATATATATATACACATACAAATATACATCTACATATATATATATATATAT
>BMAW01039303.1:416398-470242 GCA_019974015.1 Nephila pilipes | reverse complement strand
AAAGAAAAAAAAATTGAAAAGTGATCCAGGTATGCCAAAATGACTACTCTAAAAACCTTTAGCCCTCTTAGTTGGCTAAAAATATCAGAACTACTAAATTCTAAATATTACAGAATTAATTGAACAATTACAAGAAAAGAAAAGAAAAACCAATTAAATTGAAAAATATTTTCGAACAAAACACTTGGGAAACTATTATTATGTAAAAAAGTCATAAAAAATTCATTTAAGTACAATGTAAAAAGAAATTCAAGAATACATTAAACATGAATGATTCAAAACGAAGAACCAATAATTTTAAAAATTACACTCGTTAAATAAACATAACTTACCAAGAAATATAAAGCATATTATAAAAAGAATTGAGAAAAATTCGAAAATGGAGGTAATTAATTCAAATAATGTTTCAGACTTTGGATTGAGAATAGTGTGTTTAAACTAACTCCACGTATCGAACCTTCACAACTTCAAGAGTTTTGTTATCATTGATGGTATGGAGTATGAATAAACGAAACCGAACAGTTATTGAACCAAAAGAAAAAAGAGAAAAGAAACAAATACATTTAAACCATAGTAAATAAGCGTCATCCATTAAATATGTACATATATGTCACAAAAAAGATTTGTCGTCATCCAATATACATCTGAACAGCTGAATTCTTATGGCTAAATCTCAAACAAATCGTAAGAGTATCCATTCTGGATATGATGCTCATTAATCTATGAGAAAGTATTGTGTCATTTCTTATTTGTCCAACAATCGCACACTCAGATCCATACATGATGCTTGTATTACTTTAATAGATGCAGAATTCGTAAAAAATTAAGAACAATTCATTAAAGTTAACTTAAAATTATATATACAATATATTCGCTCAAGAGACATGGTGTTGACTCTTGGAAAGTTGGGAAATACCTCTCTGCTGTTTCCTACTAAAGAACACCACATTCTACGGTATCAACCAATAGAGTTACGGTAAAAACATTCTAAGGTTCTTACTGAATGTATTATATCCACTTTGTTTCTAGAGGCAGTGAAATGTCAGATACCCACAGATCCAGGTGTGCGTGCGTGCGTGCGTGCGTGCGTGCGTGCGTGTGTGCGTGTGCGTGTGTGTGTGTGTGCGTGTGTGTGTGTGTGTGTGTGTGTGTGTGTGAGAGAGAGAGAGAGAGAATTGCCAAAAACAATTTTGCTTTTTTAAAACCGAAAATCTCTAGAGGGCTTGAACCTTTTCACTGCAACCATTTTCCTTGTTTCTCTCCTCGTGAATCAGTGAAATAAAAACATCGAGAGAAATAAATCTTTTCGTCTTGTACCTAAAAGTACTAGGTATAATGGATCTGCTTCCTGAGCTCTCTTCGTCCGAATTTACACTGGTGGGCAAAACCTAAGCAACAGGTATTTTTTTGGCCATAACTCCACAAGAAATCCTCTGAGATACATGAAATTCAGAAATGTGAAACAGCATTTTATACTTAAACGATGACAAAAATATTGTTGTGCAAAAATTAACATAATCTAAATAGTATGAAATCAAACAAAAAAGGCTTTATTGAACTCATTGTATCGTTACACATGATTGTCTGTCCAAGAGGGAGAACAGCAACCAGATGTTCCTTAGTATAGGAAATACCCTCCTCTTACTCCAGTGGTTGCTTCGCACCGTCGCTCCATACTCAGCACTAAATTGTTCAACAGTTCTTGAGGTAAGAGTACTCATTCCTCAATCAGCATCTGTTTCAGTTGTTGGGTGTTTCTCAGAGGATGTAATCGTGTGGCAAGGCACCTTCCTAAAGCACCCCACATATGTTCTATGGGATTTAAATCAGGGGAGAACGCTGGCCAATCCATTCGAGCGATATCTTTACCTTCTGGTAGCTGCTGAACATCAGCAGTCCCGTGTGGCTTTGCATTGTCATCCATAAAAACGAAGTCTTGTTCAATCGCACCTCGGAAAAGACGCACATGGGGAAGGATCACTTCCTTACAATAGCGATATCCGGTTATAGAACTTCTGTCTAAAATGTGGAGCTCAGTCCGCCCGTTTAGCATAATGCCTCCCCAGTCGACAACCGCAGGATCATCGTAATGGTCTCTTTCAGTGATGTTATTGAGATGAAATCGTGTCTTGACCTCTCTCCAAATCAACTGGTGTTGAGAATCGCTTATGGCACTGAAACGTAAAGAGGACGCTGCTCTATTGATGAGATGTCCAGTTTTTGTGCTTCTTACACCACTCTAAACGGTACCGCTGAAGACCAACTTTCAAAGGGATGCAGCGTTCAGGAAGGCGGCATAATAGGCCACTGCTGAAGGCGTCTGTCCACAGTAAACTGCGACACTTGTCCTGTTGCTGTACACAGTTGCTGAGCAATGACACTTGCTGACTGGTATGGGGTTCTCTTCACCTGCAATCCACGATAACTTCTTTTTATACGATAGAGAGAAGTTATGTCAGTCATCCACTACAGTTGTTTTCCTAGGGCAGAAAACCTTTCTAACAGCTAAACAACCTTTCTAACAGCTATGATTTGGAAGGCTTTCTTCATTGCTATCCCTCTTCGCTCGAAACGACACTTTTTTTTTGATTCTGAACTCTTAAGTTACACTGGTCAAACTACACCCTTTCTCTAGCTTTTCGATTATTCTTCCACGGGTGAAGTCGTCCAGGTGATTTCTTCAAGCCATATTTCACGAAAGAACTCACTTGTACTTGCAGCAAATCTCTTTAATTGCGCCTCCATTCTTCCTTTTATTACAGTCTTCAGCTGCGCGAACTGTCTATACGCGTTTTGCGTACACTCATGTCGCCTATGACGTTTTGTTCCTGATATTTGCATACGCATCACCTTTCTACTGAAGTACGTGTTCATTGCACTGACAGCAAAAACCCCTTTTCTGCAATTTCATGGCTATCTGCTTAAATTTTACAATGTTGCTTAAGTTTTGCACACCAGTGTAAATAAATCTTAATTTATTTTACCTATGTATGATTCCTTAAATATAGAGAGAAGTTAAAGCCCATTTAGAGGTTACTCCAATTACTTCCAAATTAAAATATCATAAACGTGTCGTGGTGGTCATTAAAGTAGAATTCATAAAACTGTCAGAACATTTCATAGTTGCTTAATTACATTGAGGCTATCTTACGTATTAAGCACATACTTGGAAGCAAAGCTAAAACGGAGCAAAGCAGACAAAATACATGAAACTCACTGAACATGTTTCACTCGACGAAAAGAGAGACCGATAGTAGTAGCTCCCCTAAAGCTTTTATACGTCACGTCAGTAAAAGTAAATTTTCTCTAATTAATATTTATTTTAAGATTTGAAAACTAACTTGCAAACAAGTTTTGCATGGCTGTAAATGGAAAGTTAAACCATGTTTATAAATATGAAAAGAGTGGCTGTAATGATCACAAATTTTAAAAAGGATAAATTGAATTTGTCGGGCACATACACATATATTTTTACGACTGCAGGTAAAAAAGTACTCATATTAGGAAAAATATCCAGATTGGATGAAACTGAGGGGTGCGGCAGCAGTTGAAAACTCTATTCCTTCAGTCTAGTGGTGTCAACTCCGGAATGAATGTGTTGGTATGCTCTCGTGGTGAACCAGCACTTTCTTTTTCGCCAAATGGGACCATTTATCGTTCAATTTCTGTCGGTGAAGTGAAAATTTAATGTAGTATAGTCCAGTGATCAGTTTTCTTTCTTCTAAGAAGTCCATAAATATGACACCCCTGCGAATCCCAAAAAGAATTGTTTCCATAACTTTTTTTAAGCCAAAGAAGTCATCTTCATCTTCTTTGGAGCTTAATCACCGGACGCAAACCATTAGTTTGTTTGTTGCTTGATTTACAACGTATAATGGCGAAACTAAAAGTACAAGCTTTTGAGATGAAAAAAAAAATTTTAATTTTTATAAACTTTGACCCTATAAGCATTTCGTATTAATTCAACGATTATATAGCTTTGATTGCATCGAATAGAAACTTTTTTGAAAATTATTTATGCTGTTAAAAAATAATTATATAAATAAAATGGAATGAACGTCTGAAGAAATCTAATAGCAAAAAAAATTATTCGCTTTAACATTTTCTGTGCATGATTCTATATATAATTGTGTTTCAAAATGTCTAGAAAAATCTGTTGCTTCGAATCCTATCTGATCTAGCCCATTAACTAGATCAGATCCATGAGCCGAAAAAAACTCAAAAAAGTCAAAGATAAGATGCTGCTTGATCAAATACCTCCCTAGAAAACACCAGACAGTAGATGTTATGATCCAATTTGTTACACTTTAATGAATATGAGGCTCTTAAAATCCGAAAATTCATAATAACCTGATAAAGATATATTTCTCTATTCCTGCCAGTTTAACCAGTTTCTGAATTTCTGCCTTTTTCAAAACTTAAATTCTTTACACTGATATTGATTTGAAATAAACTACTATTAAATGTTATGATTTGTTTTATTTCTAGCCAATCAAAGTATAATGTTTTATGTAATAAAATGAGTAAAATATCTTGTTTCAATGCGCATTCTTGTTTTCATTCTTGGTGTTCAAATATTATTCTTTTGCAGTTTTTCAAAATGTTTTTAAAGTGTTGCGTGAAATTTGATTTTTTTTTCCGATTTTGCAGCAACAATTTTTAACTATCACTTTTTTAACAATTTATTTCATTTAAAGATAAGCATTTTACCAAGAATTGAAATTCTTCCCCTAAATGCCTTCAAACATTCAAATCTTCAAAAATTGTCTCACATTTGGACACTTCCCACAGTAATAAAAACACGCTATTGTCATTATTTCCCCCAAATCAAGCATAAACCCTACCATCTCCTCTCATTACCACCCTATCCGTCTTCTTAATACCATCTCAAAAATTTTTCAACGAGTCCATCTAAATAGATTACTCAACCACACCATACCTAATAATATTCTACCCGATTCTCAATATTGCTTTATATCCTACCATAGCACCTTTCATCAGCTTCTTCAGGTTGTGGATACCATAACTGAATGTTTCACCTTTAAACAAATCTCTGGGGGTATTTTCCTGGACAATCAACTATCTATCCCAACATATCTTTTTCAGACTTATTAATTATACTAATCCACTATTAGACCCCAGCTTTTATTTGTACATAATAACGGGACCCTTCCATTACCATATCAAACTTGCTATAATTAGTTCCACCTCATTCTCCCACAACCACAAGCATTCCAACTGAAACACTTTCGATTTATCCTGACCCATATGTAATAAAAACCCCATCACTCTCCTCTCCCTCCCTTCCTAACCTACTCAAACAATATATACATCAAGCTGAGCTTATATTAAGGCGTGGGTAATTAGTCTTTAAATAAACTTTGCTATCCATCTTTCTACTTTCTTTTCTTCTTTCTTTATACTACTCATAACCATAACAAAAATCTTTAAAATTAACAAATTGACTTAATTGTAAAATTAAATTTTTTAAAAAATCAATTAAGCGTAACAATTGTCAGAACTTAATCATTCTTTATGCGCATGCGTAGCCAAAGCTTACATTGTGCAGTCGATTTTAAATAGCGGAAGGGAACAGTAAATATGCATTCATATCTAACAATTTTAATTATTAAATTTTATAACGATAGATACAGCTGGAAATTTTATTGCATCCGTGAAAAGTCAATGAAAGGCATCAGTCTCCAAAATATTTTTAAAAAATAATCGTGAACCAAACTCATGATCAGGCAAGTTCCAGTTATGGTAATCTTTTGTTAAATATTTCTCAAAATTATTCGAAGTATTATGGCACTGAAAATTTATAATTAGTAGTGAAAAGTTCAAAACCTTAAGACTTTAATTTAGTTTTCAGCCATACATAAATAAGCTAAAGATGTCAAAAATTCAGAAATTTTTTGAAATTTATTTATCGGTAAACATGATAACAGGGAAGAGCAATTTCTCTTACCGCTTTCTACTTTCTTTTTTACGCTTACTAAGCTAAACTCGTTCATACTAAAATAGTTAAAAAACGATGCAATTTATTTTATCTAGTATTTCTTCCAGGTGATGATCATTGTCTGCAACTGCTTGTAAATACTAATCGATGAAAATTCACTCTTTGTATTTAAATATATCTATTTCTTACAAATTTTAAAGTATATATTGACATAAAAATTCATAAAAAATAATCTAAAATGTTTTATTTATCATGAAAATGATTTTTCATTCATCTATTACAAATCAGAATTATTTAGAAACCTACATTCCATACGATTTAATGGGAGCCATTTAATCGTCATCGCAATCTTTTATTTATTTTGATACATGCTTCCAGTTCGGGATGATTTTTTTAATTCGTTGTGTACTTGATGGTGAAATATCATGCTGTTCCCTTTCTCAGTTTTGTAATTATTTTTTTATTTTATACCGGTTTCCAAAATTTTAAGCTCATTTTTACACATGCTACCTTTGTTGCAATATGAGAATTTTAAAGAGGCTGAAATTTTATTTTTCTCATCAGATTTTACCAATAGTGGGTGTATGTTTTGGTATAACAGTATCTCTCATATTAATGCCACTAGTGGAGGAGAATTGTTTGAACAATCAAAGAGATGTATTCACCTCGAATATAAAATTAAATTATCCTGCTGTACAGTCAACTTCTGCAACAGTTGACGATTATGAGCCGGTTCTTTATTTAAATAGTAAACCAAAAAATATCCCAAGACCCGGAAAGGTTCAAATTCCTAGAGCACGGTATTATTCTACTGAGCTTAGTATTAAAGAGAAATTGTTTATAGGCATTTTATCGACTCCACAATCAATTTATTCAATGGGCTCAGCCCTCAATAGAACGTTATCAAAACACATTGACAAAATAGTGTTTTTCTTGGAAGGTGCTGAAACAGAAAATTTAGATTTGAGTATCGGATCAATCATAGGGTTTCCGGATAAACGGGAGATACTTGGCCCTTTCAATATGCTACAATATGTAGCCGAAAATTACATTAATGAATACGATTTCTTTTTTTTTGCAAAAGATACTACTCATATCAGGGGTAAAAAGTTACTAGAATTTGTAAGTCATATCAGTGTTACACAAAATGTGCATCTTGGCCAGCCTGTAGATACTGATTCCTTGTATTGTAATTTAGATGCTGGCATTTTACTTTCCCACATTGTTCTTTCCAAAGTAATTAAAGATCTTGAATGGTGTATACAACATACATTCTCTCAAAGCAATAGTGATAATTTTGGTAGATGTATACTACATGGTACTGATCAGCCCTGTCAAGTTTCAATTCAAGTACGTATATTTGTCTTTGCATTACCTATGTTAAAACTTAACTTTCTATTTCTCTAGGCATTATGTATTATTTTTATATGGCATTTAAAATATAAGTTTTGAATTTTCAATTGAATAACAAAATTGCAATATTTTGTTCTAAGTCAAACTATACAATTTACAGTCTTGAATTGGTTATCAAGATTGAAAAAAAAAAAAAAAATGGTTTATGTTATATATCAAACCTTCAGATTCCATGATGATAAATTGATGCAGTTTAAGATTGTTTTATCAGAATTAAATTTGTAAATTAAAATAATAAAATAGAAAATGTTATTTTAAAATGTTTTGAGGAATTAAGATCAGGTTAATTTATTATGACAAGAAATGTAGAGGAAAAAAAGTATTTATTGATGTTGAATCTATTCAAAATTAAATATTTGATATCTTTGGAAAATTTAAAAAAACGTTCTCATGAAAGTTTAATCGTTTAAATTATGGAAAATTTCTTGAAAAATATTATCCAGATACAAGAATTTTATCATCGTAAAATTGACTTATGCCTGTAGAACATGACAGAAAATAATATTTTTCTTATGAATTACCACAATTATACTATATATATCTGGTGTTAAAATTTTGGCTGTAGAAGTTTTATTAGTTACAATTTAACATTTTTATCTTTATTAGTGTTACCTCTCAGATTTTTTAATGTGGATTATTGGAGCATGAATTACAAAATGTCTTAACTAAGTTATAAGTTGCTAGTAACCGTGCCTTGGTAAAAAAAGAGATTAATAGGCCAATTATTGTGTTGTGTTAGTTTTTGCATCTTGGATAATGTAATACTGACCATACAATTTGTTTATATAATACAATTTTGATAGATGTTCTGCCATCTACAATTGACGAAATAGATGATGAATTTATTTAAGAATAGTTACATAGATAAATATTCTATTTATTTTTATGAAAAAAATTATGATTATTAAATTTGTTTTTAATATATATTTCTGGTCAATATATTACTTTGAATTATAAGTAATTATCATCTAGTCAAGGAAAGTATTTGAAATATGTTTATAAAAATTTGACAATTTAAACATGTGAAATTCAAGAAGACTCTTTTTTTTCTTTTTTGTTTTTTCAGATATAAAACTGGGGATTATGAAAGGTTATGCTTTTGTCACCTTACACCAAAAATTTCCATATAAATCCTAAAATGTAAATTATATAAAAACACCAAGTTAATCTTCTGAAAATTTTGTTCACAGCAACTTTATTTCTAATATCATTAATGCATCTAAATTTATTGTGAAATTAAATATTTAGAGTTTTCTCCCTAATCTAGATTCCACTCATTCTTGTATTTATAGGGATTTTAAAAATTGTTTTGGGACAAAGTAGCTGTATAAAAAAAATTATTCTGTAAATTGAATATTAATTTAACAAATCAACAAATTCTGTGCTTTTTTAATTTTATTTGAAATTGTTATTATAGGCCAAACATGATATTTTTATTCCAAATTTTGAAATTAATAAATCTGAAATAAATTATATTCTTTACATTAATGAATTACCAGTGAATGTTAAAAACTGAAAGTATTTTAATCTAGGATCTTTGAAAATAAGTATTAAGTTTTAAAGATCATATAAAAATTAATAGTGGGATTTCAATTGTCTAGACCATTTGTTCTTAAAGTTTTTAGTATTGTGATCCTAGTCCCATGCTTAAGAACTTTGAACAACCCTCATCCCTCCCAACCATAAGCATATGCAAAAAAGTATGTTGTTTAATTTCTACTTTAATTTAAAAATTAATAAGTTAATAAATTTTAATTGAATATAAACTTTTGTTAAATTAAAATGAAATACTCATAATTTGTATAGTGAAAATGTTGTACCGCCCACACCTTTGGCCACAATTTTAAAAATCATTAATTTGGCATTTTTTGAATATGTGTAAACTTTGCTGAATAATTGAAAAAAATGAAAGAATATGAAAAAAACTTTACTAACCTGTGTTGCCTGTGGATCATTTAAATGTTTTAAAAACTTCCTAATAATCATAATAATGAATTTAAATTCAATCACTACCATAAGTAATAAAATGTATAAGAGACCAATTGTTGCCTTTTATGGCCCTTACTAACAAATCAAGCTATATTTTTATTATTACTACCACATATTCCTATTAAATTAATCCATCTGTTGATTAAATCATATCAAAATGAGTTTTAAAATGTTATCCAGTCCTCTGCAAGTATGAAACGCATGATAAGATTTTAGGATCAGTATGAATTTTTAATAACTAAACTAGCATGATGTTTACATATTGTCACTTAAAATTCCATCTAAAACTTTTGGAAATAAATTTGATGAAATTTGCAATCAAAATAAATTACATGTAGTAATTTATTGAAAAATCTCAGAAACTTAAATAAAGAGGACAACATTTATAATAAATCATTGTAGTTTGTCTTAAAATGGCATAATAGAATTCCATTGAGCGATAAATTAAAGAACACAAAAAAATTTTACTGTCCATTTTGCCAGTAAATCTGAGAAATGTTTTAAAAACTTGTTGTTTTCAACTTGGTGTTTCAGAGATATTGGTTTCCACAAATATTCCACTCTTCCAAGCACTTCATAACTTTCAAGCACCCTAAACAAATCTCTATTTCTTAAAGATTAACTTTTTTTCTGAGAACTCCATTCATATGAGGAAACACATTAAAAATATAAGAAACAAAAAATACACAGCAAATTAAGATGCCCACATCATTTTCTTAACTGGCAAAAATTTCAAACCGATTCCGCAAACAAGTGCAAAAAAAAACTCCTTTGGTTGGCTAAAAAAAACTCTTATGAAATATAAGCATTAGCTATTAACCCAAAACCAATAATGAGTATTTAACTAGGAAAGTTTTTAGATTTGCCTTGTTTGGCAATTTAGCTTGAACAAATATTTCCATCACCAAAAGTATTGGCTAATCTGTATCCCAGGCGAAAGAAATGCTGACTTTAGCAAAATAAAACAGTGAATTACATGAAATGATTCTTGCAATGTACACACTTAGGACAAAGTAGAAACAATTGACTACAAGTTTACAAGAAAAGCAGTTTTACACTAATTGCAGCCGTGCTAAGATTTATTTGTTTCTGTGGGACAAGACTATATGATGTGTTTACAGTTACTTTTTATTCTAAAATGTGTTGAAATTCCAATGTAACACTGCAGTAATAATGTGCTTAGAGGTATTTTTTCTAAATGCAAATATGATTTACAGTTGCACCTAACCAACTTTATAATTGCACTGCTCAAAAAATGTAATTTATTAAATTATAGATAGTGAATAGATTGCAACTAATGTTTGTTTAAATTCTTGTATTTAAATTAAATTTTTGCCTTCCCATTTAGGGTCATCACCTATAATTTTAGAAGTGCTGATCTAGACAGTGCTTGATGTTTTATTTTATAGTTTATATATTGATACAAATGAATCTATGTATTTCAACATTAAATGTTGTATTAGTTTTTTATATATTTTTTTGTGTTAAATTATGTTAATTCACTAATTTTTCTTTCTGTTTAAACTGCATGAATGTCTATTTTGTTAAATGTTATTTGTTGTATCATTGTTTTTCTAGGGATTGAATTATGAATCTCATCAAATATCAAAGTATGATAATTTAGAATCTTCAATCCAAAAATCTTCTTGGCCCAAAGATCTGAAAAATGTATTCACTGTGTTTTCAGTTTCAACTCCAGAGGAGCATTACTTGATTCATCATTATTTTTCTCAACAAGAGCTTATTGACAATCAGCATAAATTACAAGAAATACAGGAAAAAATTTCTAATCTTAGTTCTTTCCTCCCTGTAAACGCGAGTAAAATATCATGGCCAGTTGGTATTGAACCACCTTTTAAACCACATGGCAGATTTGATGTTTTACCTTGGATCTATTTCAATACCACGCACAATTTTTTACAATCGGAATTGGATGTCATATCTGAAATAAAGGGCCTATATAAAGCAGAAATTCAAGACTTACTTAAATCCACTGTACAATGGATTAAAATAATTCATAATGATAGATTCATTTACCAAAAACTAGTGAATGGTTACAAGAGATTTGATCCTACCAGGGGCACTGAATACATTCTTGATATGTTATTTCTAGAAGAAACTACTGGGCATGAAGTACTCAAACGAATTGCTGCTGTTAGACCTTTAAATGAAGTAGAAATAGTACCTGTGCCTTTTGTTACTGAACATACTAGAGTTGTCCTGTTAGTTATAGTCAGAGCAAGTGAAAGAAATGGGGCTCTTAGGTTTTTAGAGGATTATGCTAAAGCATGCATAGAGAAGCAAGATAGTACTGTTATGCTGTTAGTTTTTCTATATGGCCCTCAAGATCCTGGTAAAGGTGAAAAGGAAGATGTTTTCGGTCCTGTAAAAGATTTAGTAAATTCTCTTGTTAATAAATATAGATCAAATGGTGCTAAGATAGCATGGTTCAGTGTTAAAACTATTGGCAAAATGCCACCTTACTTTGCCATTATTGATTTAGTTTCTAGAAAGCTGTCTTCTGAATCATTATTATTACTATGCCATGTTGGTATGGAAGTTCGTCCAGAATATATCAATCGTGTAAGGATGAATACAATACTTAAAACTCAAGTGTTTTTTCCCATTCCATTTCGCCAATACCATCCATCACTAGCTTACAATCATATTACAGTTCCTGATAATGTGGAAGTAAAAAAGGACTTGGGACATTTTGATACAGGCAGTTTTGAACATGCAAGTTTTTACCTTGCTGATTATTTAGCCATTAGAAAACAATTAGAAAATACCATATCAGTGATTAAATTAGATAAAGACCTTAAAAATGAGTATTTGTATTCTTTACATTTTGATTTATTTGAGATTTTCCTCCAATCCAAACTTCATGTTATGCGAGCTGTTGAACCAGATTTAAGAATAAGGTTTAAATTTGATTCATGTGATTTAGAATCGAGTGTCACAACATATCAGGAATGTCTTTATAACAGAGAACAAAATTTAGGTACTAAATCTCAAATGGCTGCTGAAATCTTATCACATTCTGAGCATGGTTCTAAGGAAAATGTACATTTTAATGATGTTTTATAGAACAGTTTGTGGTGTGTGTATTTATAATCTGTGTGCTTTATTTTTTGATATATTTACAACTTTTATTGTTGCCAAAATACTCATGAATGTTTGCTTAGCTGGTTTTATTTACTTTCAAACTGTGCCAATGCAAAAGTGTTCCTTGCTGTTTCAGTGTTCTAATATTGTGGAAACAAAAATTTGCGTAGTAATAATTGTAACAAAGTAATTCAGACATATTTGATTAGGAATATCAAGAATATGTTTCAATTAAATGTAACTAGTTTATACGTGTTAAACAAAATATGTGCATTGCTCTACTTAGAAACTTTTTTTTTACATGGTTTTTTTTTTTTTTTTTTTTTTAAATAGTGCATCAAAAGTTTGTTGACATATCACTATGAATGTGGATTCAATACTAAGTTATATCAATACTCAGGTATTGATATAACTTGCAAATATACCTTTTTGATCAAAACAATCTAAATGAACAATGCCACCAAAATAATTTTATATATGGATGATGGCTTTTGTTGCTTTATGTCCTAAAAAAACCAATCAATTTTTTATGATATTATCATTCTAAATAATTAATCATTCTAAAAGTATATTTCATTTAAAAAATATCTTCTCTTCCACATAAATGTGAAATATATTATGGAAAAAAATATAACTGTTCTTTGATTTGGTGGGCACTGAAGTATAAAAATATAATTATAAATTTCAAGGCTCTTTCTAGATTCGATTAAAGGCAGAATCTTGAATTAAAAAAAAAAGAAAGGACATTTTGTTTCATGAAACATGATTTTGGTCAAAGGTTAAACCCACTGCTTTCTTGCTTTGTAGAAATTACAATTATTTTTTCTTGTAGGAATAGACAATATATGGGTAAAAATAATTAAGTATTACTGCAATTAATTAACATATAATTAAACTTAGGAACATTAAACTTTTATAGAAATCATTGAGACAAGCCATCATGCAAAAACTATTATAGAATCAACTATTTATTGATATATAGTTTATCAAATAAAACAAAAACTGTATTTATAAAATAATTGGATTTTTTTTCCTGTCTTAATTATTAGAAAAATGCCAATTTCATTGTTAAATTTTTTTTTTTTAGTTGTTGACTAATTTGATCTTGTGTAAATGCAACAAAAACAATTGGCATTTAAAGATTTATTTTGATACACTTCGACATTCAAAAATTAATGTGTGTCTTATTTTATGATTTTGATGTGCATATTAAAAATTTATGAAGTAAGTTCATGTAAACTTAATTTAAAAATTTTTTATTTTGCAGATGGATCGTAACATTAAAAGTTTTTTAATCTTGTAATTTTTTAGAAATTTAGTGTATTTTATCATTATCTTTAATCAGTTATATTTTGGCGCATTAAATACAAGCAATATTTATCTTTGATGTTATATACATATAATTCATATACTTTTATTCCTGTTATTTTAATTGTAGAATATTTATTTTACACCTAATATAGGATTCTCAATCTTGCATGCTTAGAAAGTGTTGATATGTACCTAACTTTTTTTTTCTTACACAGTAGATGTTTTCCTTGAGAAACCATGTAAAAAAAGTGCAATTCATTGAGTTATAAATTCAGTGTGCTCCATGTTGTATAAAATTCATTAGATGAAATAAGACCATGTAAAATGTGATGAAAACTCAACTATATCAGTTTTTAGATGTGTATATTTGCATTTGTATATTCATACATATTTCAATTACTAACTAAAATAAAATTTGGGATGCATATATCTTGACTCGAGATGAATAAGAGCTATGAATTTAAAAAACTAGAATCAATAATTATCTGCCACTAAAGGTTGTGCTAATAAATTCTTTTGTTTGCAATAAGATAAATTAAAATTACCAATCTCGCTAGAAAGATTAACCACTGTTCAACAATCTAATGATATTGATGCTTTGAGTAGATAAATTGCTCTTTTTTTTTTTTTTTTTTTTTTTTTATTTTTTTTTTTTTTTTTTTTTTTTTTTTGCAAGTGCCTTATATAATTCTTGGTAAATAAATCTTCAAATCTGTTAGAAATTTTATGGTGTATATTCTATGTTTAGATCAATGTTTAAAAAAATAATTTTTTTTTCCGAAGATTAAATTTGTAGTTAATTGATCAATTTCTTTTTCATCCACTTTTTTGCTATTGTATTCTGGTTATGGTTGTGGGTTATTAGGTCAATAAAAATATCTTCATTTGAGGTTTGTCATTCATTGGTGTCTAATTTTTGCATGTCCTCAAAACCTTTTCTATTAATTTTGTACACCTATGGAAAAATTTCAGAACCCTGTTTTAATGACTGATGTTGAGCTTCCATTCTTAATACATTATAACCAAAATGTGTTCTAACAAATATATAATGCAAGTACCCTCAATTGTTGTATAGTCAAAAATGTAATCCAAAATTGAATATTTTTGCCATGATCTCAATGTTGTCCTTTTGTTATGATGCACTTGGAACCTTTCTAAAAAAGATGGTCATCAACATTTCAATGTATATCTCATGTTAAACTAAGATGTAGCATAGACTCCAAATACATTCATCCACCCATAAGAAAATGTCTGTTGCACACTGATCAGCAATCTTAATTCATGTAAGAGTAAATTAACCAAAGGAAAAAAAAAAACTTTTCTTGTACTGTGTTATTTTAAAACTGTGTAAAAAAAAGTTGGGTATATATGAAATTTTGCATGTTAAATTCTGTGATACTTTTGAGATTTTATGTTCATTGTTTTCCATACAATTATCTAATATATTGGAATGTATGCATTTCTGTTTGTCTTGAAAAACTCATGCTTTTCCGGTTTTTAACTTTCTTTCAAAGGTTTCACCGAAAATTTTTAACTATCAGGTCTTTGAAAAATACATTGCTTAAATTTTAGCCATATATAAATTTAAGGTTTTTTTTTTTACAGCTGTTAAATATTTGTATGTTCCTAGAATAATGATTTGATGCTTTTTTTTTTTATTTGTTGACATAAATACTCTTTTTTAGCTAGTTGTTATTCATTTATGTAAAATGCCAAATATTTCTCATTTTGAACAGTAATATTAACTAGACTTTGAGTCTAAATCAAATGTTAATTATTTTTGTTGTTGATTTTCGCTATGTACTGCTGTTCTATGATATTTTGTTTGTTTTTTGCTGTTATTTTTTTCTACTTACTCAGGTGTCATTTAGTTCAAAGATTTGCCTGATTTTTTCTTTGATTTATGCTACTTAAATACTAAAAAAAAATGTATTATTTTATGTGTTTTCCTGTATATGTAACACATTTTTTAAAAAATTAGGGGAAAAAACACATTTCTTGAGGCCATTGACTTCAATATAGATATTGAAAATAGAACATGTTAGAAGTGTCCTCCCTAACTTTAATAGGATTAGCTTAGGTTTAATTGTCGCATATTTTGCATTTTTATCTCTGTTAAAATTCACAACTTTTGTTTTCTTTAACTTAGTACTTTTTTCCCCTCATATCTAAATATTTAAATACTTTAATGCCAGTAAAGGAATTTTAAATCTTAGTACTATTTTACAAAATTTAACTCTTTGTCGGAGTTTTTATAAAACTTAATAATTTAGATAAAATTTGTTCAAAAAAATCTTTGTAATTTCAGCATACAAAAAAATGTGTTCTTTTTTTACTCAAAATGTTTACTTGAAAGTCCTTCCTGTACAAAATGTATAAATCATCAGTTGCTGAATATATGGATAAAATTGCATTAATAATAGTTATAATTAAAATAATTACTTCAATTAATTGTAATTAAATACATTGAAAAATTGGATTTTTACAAATTTAATGTCATTCTGGAATTATCACAATAATAACATCATTTTACTGATATATATGTTCTATTTAAAAACAGAAATTTTGGGGGGGTTTTTTATCTGCATTTTATGTAAATTATCAATATTATTAATTATAGGTATTATTTAGTTACATTTTAGATGTAATTTGACAAAATAAGTATGCATATGGCTTACTTAATAAGTACTGGAACCCCAGATTCTTGTTGCATAGTGTAATTTGTTTTACTTTAGAAGGGCAGAAATAATTGTTAAAAATTTGCTTTGAGAAATCTGTTATACTCATTTCTAGTACAATATCTTGGTCTCTTTAATTATATGATTATTTTGTATTAAATTTTGATAAAGTTAAATGTGTTGCAGTAACTCATTATGTGTAATGGGAAGTTTGTATGTGTGTAATCTTGTATACATCAAAAACTGCTACAATTAATTTTATGAGATTTCCCTTTAATGATGTCAAATTCTGATTAACAGGAAACAATAGATCTCAAAATATTTTTAAATGGTTTATATAATACATGAAGATTTTAGAGAATTTTTATTAGCTGTAAATGATCAGAATATTATAGAGAGAGGTAGAGAAAAAAAATTAATGTTGTTTTTCATTTTTTACTGTCGTATGTACATTACAATTTTTCATCATTTTCAATTTATCAAATAATTCTTTGCATATTTATGAAAAATGCAAGAGATCTGATTTTTTATTCTGAGCTTTTTTTAAGCTTTGATTATTTAGTTTCTTTGTTTTAGGTTGTTAAGAATTTTATTATTATTTTTTTAAAGTTGAATTTGTTTGCTTCAAATGTCCTTTTGATTGTTTTTATTACATTTAAGTTTGTGTGAAAGTAAGAATTTCATTTATTATAGTTGTTTTATTGAACTTTATTTTATGTATAAAATGTTCAGCTTTACCAACAGATTACAAATTTGTCTTCTTTTATCATAAGTATTTTACTTATAAGTTGTAAATACTTGTAATATGATTTAATTACATTGCAAATACATTTTCAAATAATGTTGAGGAAACTTTTCCTTTCTATTAAGAAATTGTGTTTTTAATTCTATTATTTTATTATCTACTTGTGCTTATTATTTTTAAAAAAAATTGTAAAATTGTTATGAATAGAACAAAGTAATACTATGTGTTCTTACAAGAAATGTATTTCTTGATATTTAGACTAGGAGAATAAAACTCGTGTAACATATTTATTTATGTTATTTTGGTTTTATACCCTTTTTAGTGGTGTATCTATTTATTAATGCTTATTGAAGAAATCATAATTATATTTTTTAAAAAATATTAAAATTTTTCATTTGATTGAAGTTAATTATTACAAAAAAAATTAAGGAAATGTAGGTTTTTAAATGTGTAATGAATTTTATCTAAAGATTTTTCTATATAAAAATATTAAATATGTCTTTATTTTTTTGAATTTATATAATATATTATAGATTTACTTACTATAACACATTAATATAATTTTAAGTATATTTTAACAGAAAAACCTGACTTGTTTTTGCAATATTTGTGTATAATTTAAAAACTAATTTATTTTTATAATATACTAATTATTTAATCTGGCTTAAAATAACCTATAAAAATTGCTTTTTTTTATTACTTAAATACGATATTTAAGAATTTGAAATGACTGAACTATCGAATTTCTTGTATAAAAATAAATTTCAAGGTGTTATGACATTTTTTATGTAATTAGAAATGGGAAAAGTTTTAATTTGTTTACTATTTACTTGTTTGAGATTATACATGGGAAAAATTAATGATCAAATATTCATTAATGGTGAAAAAAGATGGTAATTTTAAAAATATAAACAGCCTCTTTTTATTACCTGTTCTAAATTTGTAAAGTATTCATTATATATGGAAAAAAATTAGTGATTTTTAAATAAAATTTCAAAATCAATTTTTTAGTATCAGACTTACTTTTTCTACACCCATCTCTTGTTCATCAATATTAATAAATGTGTGACTAGTTATATGTTAGCATATGTTTCATATCACGAAAATGTTGCGGTGGTGCTTTTGAATGAATGTATTTGTCAAATAAAATATATTTTTACTACAGTTCATTGGAGTGTTTGTTTTTAATTCATAACGAAACGCTTTCAAAACGTTATTTGGGTTAAAATTTCTTAGATGTGTTATTCTTTAAGTTTTTAAATTGCTTCTTACTTTTAATTCTATTTCTTAAATGTGTGTTAAGCAATGTTTCATTCCAGTTCGTATATCCAAGTTTGACTTTATATTCAGAAAGAAAGAGAAATCACTTTTATTGTTGGAATACATTAGATATATAGCAATTTAACGAACTTCGCGTTTAGCTTGGGGCTTGATTATTATCGTACGGCCTCTATAACAGGCTTTTTTAATGGGTTTTCTTTTACTCACATTTTAAAGCGCTCAATTGAGCCGAAATTTTCTATACACGATTGTTTTGGATGACAATACGATAATTTAACTACAATTAATAAAAATCAATTGTTATTGAGAACTAATTACTTAAAAAATTTAATTTTACGCCGAGTCCCCAAATCTGTCGTTTGTTATTTTATCGTTTGCTTTAATTTTAATTACATTTTGCTGAAATAATATTCAATTTAAAAATGTATCGTTTGCTTTCATTTTAATTGCATTTAGCTTAAATATATTCAATTTAATAACATGATTCATAGTTTGCTTTAATTTTAATTACATGTAGCTTAAATGATTAATATAATGCTTAATTGAGCTAAAACATTTTGCACTTATTTATTTTAGATGATAAATTTAATAAACGTCAAGTAATAAAAGGAATTAAACTAATCATTGAATAAACTCAATTTGACTCAACGTTTCCTTTTGCTCTTAAAATTTAAGGTACAAAAAAATTATGGTATGCATAGTGTGAAGCTTGAAAGAAAATTCATGTTTAAAAAATTTAAAACTGCTCTCATCAGTCGAGTAGTAAATGTTTTGTTATACTGGAATTCTAACTATGCGAAGAATATATATGATTATTTCTTTTCGATAACTGCAGTTACTCTTGTTAAAAATATTTGTTTTCAAAATGGTTTAGAAATGAATGCGTTATTTTTAACATGAAACTAATATTTATCATTCTATATTTAACAGTTTCATGTGTCCAAAAGATCATCAGTTTCGGCAAATTTCAAGAGAGAATTTTTTTCCTCAATATTCCCTTTTTTATTTTGCACTTAGAAAAAAATTTAGAAAAAGCAATTTCTCTAAAAAATAAAATTCTAAAAAAAACTACAACCATTGTGTGTGTGCCATGCGTTTATTCTATTACTTTAATTACCAAATAAAAAGGTTTCTTTTGTAATTTTACGCAGAAAAATGTTTGATTTAAACGCTTTCATAAATTTTTGTTTACTTTCCGCTGACGATCTTTTTATTATTCATTCGGTAACACGTTTTGATAAGGACAAAATTCATTAAAGATTAAGGTGACCAATCATCCTCCGTTAGGGAGAACAGTCCACGTTTTGTAAGTTCTGTCTTTCCACGAAAAATGTCCTACTTTTCGCTATTTTAAAACTACTCTGTTAATCTCTATATTGAGAGATGCCACGCGAAATTGTTACTCAAAAGTTGAATACAAAAATCTTATAGGATATTCACTAGTTAGATGGCTCGCTCTAACATCTGCTATAAAGTGTATTTTACACTTATTTGAGCTTCTCCGATCATTTTTTTAAGTTTAGACAAATGTCCAAAAATTCTTGAATCTTTTTTTAATTACGAATTGTCAAGATATTAATGGGTATTTTGTACACAATCAGGCATCTATTTCCCACAAAACGAATGAAGATGAACATATTTCAGCTGCAGAAGTTAGTCTTATTTTGAACGATTTTGTCCTTAAATATTAATCACGATTTGAAAAAAATTACCATTAATAATAAAAAGAAATTGTCAAATTTAGAGGAATCAAATCTGGTTATAACGGAAAAGTGTTCCAAAAAAGTGCAGAATGTTTACCATATATGTTTCCAATATGTCGAAGAATGGTCTGAAACAAATATCACAGGAAATAACAGTTTCAATGTGGCCGCGGTATCCTAGTGGTCATGGTTTCGGATTTGTGGCCGACGCTTTTTCATTCAGTCGCGAGTTCGATCCTTGGCCGCTAAAGACCCACCGTGTAGCCGGGGCTGATATCTGTTTGGGGCCCAAAGTCCTGCCGTTGGCGTGGTGTGGATGTTAAGAAGGGGGTGTCAGCTGAAGTGTTGTCCTCGTCACTTGACCGTGGTTCAAAATTACGAGGTCCGTCGCCAAAAGCCCTCGTGTTGCTTCTAGTGCGACGTTAATAATAAACTAAACTTGACTTCATTGCAGGTAAATTTGGCAGATATTGAAAATTGTGTTGAGTTATTATTGAAAGAAATGCCTGATATTAAAATCGATGACAGTTGTCTGCTTGAAGAAATTAGAAGACAGAATGTAAATTTAAATTCTGATAAATTAGAACATTGGGCAAATCAACAAGTTGAAATTGATTAAAGATGGGTTGAAATATTTAAGCATTTCAAAAATAAACACATTCCATATGAAAATTTAATTATTCTTGTTGAATTTACATTGTGCTGCCCGGGAACTAATACCGCATTTGAAAGATTTTTTTCCTCTTTTAGTGATTTTTGGACAAGTGAGAAATCAAAACTGAATGTTGATGCTCTTGAGAGAGCCGCTGCATTTACCGTGAAATTCAATATGAAGAATATCTCTTGTTCCGAAATTTCTGATATATTGTTAGAAAATGATATATTGACAAAAAAAAATATTCATTCAATGAAAAAATACTCAATTAAATAACTAAAATGGATGTAAGCATAATTAGTGTATTTTTGTTTGAATTAATGAAATATTTGTTTTATTTACGCTGTACTTTTTTTTATATATATTTTTTCGTCCTCCTTTTCATTGTAAAAAAATTGGTCACCTAATTAAAGATATTTCTTTCCCAATTCGCTTAAAATGTGTTTAATGATATTACATTGCAGATTTAATTTTGCAATAAGTTTCGTTAAATGATTGTTCAAATAATATGTTTATATTAGAAAAAAATTATGGTGCGAAAAAAAACGACAGTTAATGTAATTATGGTAGAAAATGGACATTCTATATAATTCTGTTAATCAACCTTTAATAATTTGGCCAAAATTCTTGCGCATAAAGGGTATCAGAATTTACATTCAAAAGAAAATATAATAATAATATTAACATATATATATAAACCAACTGAAATTCTTAGATATACAGCGGTGTTTGAAATTTCTTGGCTGTGTTATTATCTGGTATATCTTCATTATGAATAAAGATGAGTGATGCTCGAGGACATTCCCTTCTGATTCCATTGTGTAGAAAATATGTATAATTTTAAAAAAATTTCAAAATATTGTTATGATTAAACTGTTATTCCATTGATTTTGTCAAAAATTTGAAATGAACGCAGATAATGTGAATTTTCATATTTCAATACACAAGAAATTAATGAAAAAAAAATTCTGATTGACTACAAACTTTTTCATGCAGCTGTATAAATTAGTGTGATTGATGTTTTGATATATTGTAGAAATGCAATGCTGTAATATAATTAGAAAGCTAAATGTTCTCCAGTGATGAATTGGTTGCTGTTACTTTCGAGGGGAAGAATTGTTTCTGTTACACCCACTGTTGCAAAATATTAAGAAAACTAATCCTCGTAATCCTTAATGAAGAAAATGAGAAGAATTATCGGCTCAAACGCTTATTTTGAATTTTTATTGCTCATACGTTTTTCGTTGCATTAAGGCTCATTTATTTTATCAGCAATAAGTGGAAAACTATCTTCCAAAACAAAGAATGCTATTATTCCTTCGTAAATATTAGCGTAGAATTTACATTAGGCTCGTGCTGTATTCCCAACCTTTGAAATCGGTTCATTAATGTCCTACAAGAATTGAAGTTATATACACTTTTTAGAAATACAACAATAAGTCAAATATTACCGAAAAATGTGGTAAAAATGATATATCTTAACATATCTTAGTCATTCATTCTTTTATCAGAAACGAGCCTGGTGTGTCCCAGTGATTTTCAAGGTTATAAATGCATATATTTGAAAGGAATCCTCATTACCTTCACAAATACTTTGAAATTTCTTGCAGTTCTCATTCTGGGAAGGGTAGAAAATCCTAATTCTGAATCTGATGTTGAAATTGTAGTAAAATGTTCCAGCTTTTTAGATAGTGACACATTTTGTAGTAACCGAAAAGTTGCAAGAGACAATCCCTTATATTTAATCATCAAGGTTCACTTTCAATTGATAGCTGCTGTCTTGTTTTCATATCCTGTAATATATTGTGAATTTTTGCAAAAGCATTTAATATTTTGAAGGAAAAATTAAATAATAATGTTGATAACAGGCCACTGAAAGTCCTCACTACAATAAAAACATTTTTGGCAAAATTAGTTTTTATTCAACATAATTCCTCTGGCAGTGATACACTGATTATAGCAACCCTCCAACTTTCGATACCATTTTGTAGTAATGATTTGTCCTTGTTTCAAAACAGGCCTCAGTTTCGGCGATCACCTCTTCCTTCTGACGTGCCCCTTCCCAGCGAGCATTCTTTGAGATCTGAGAACAGGAAATAGCTCGGGGCCAGATTCAGAATGGCGGTGGATGAGAAGCACCAGTTCATGGATTTCTTGCCATGTCGTTTCACTGATTTGTAGACACGGTGCATTGTCTTGGTGAAGCAGCACTTTTTCAAATGCGGCCGTTTTCATGATTTCGTCCTTCAAACGGTCCAATAACGCTATGTAATAGTCGCTGTTGATGGTCCTTCCTTTTTCAAGGTAGTCAATGAAAATTATTCCATGCGCATCCCAAAATACAGACGCCATAACCTTGCCAGCCGACTGTTGCGTTTTCCCACGCTTTGGAGCGGGTTCATCGTGTGCAGTCCACTCGGATGACTGTCGATTGGACTTCGGAGTGAAATGATGGAGCCATGTTTCATCCATTGTCACATATCGACGCAAAAACTCGGGTTTATTACGCTTGATCATCTTCAAACACTGCTCCGAATCATCAACTCGTCGTTGTTTTTGGTCAAAAGTGAGCTCGCGCGGCACCCACTTTGCACAGAGCTTTCTCATACCCAAATATTCGTGAATGATATGATGTACACGTTCAGTTGATATCTTTAGAGTGTCTGCTATTTCATTCAATTTCAATTTACGGTCATTCAAAATCATTTTGTGGATTTTTTTAATGTTTTCGTCGGTAACAACCTCTTTTGGGCGTCCACCGTCTTCGGTGCTCATTTCACCACGTCTAAACTTAGCATACCAATCCTTGATGGTTGATTTTCCTGGGGCAGTGTCCGAAAACTCGGCATCAAGCCAAGTTTTTGCTTCAACTGTATTTTTTCCCTTCAAAAAGCAATATTTAATCAACACGCGAAATTCCTTTTTATCCATTTTTTTCCACAATAACAAAAATTGCTTCACTCAAAATGCTATAATTCACAAACTAATGATCCGACAGCTGTCAAATTAATACACGCATCTTTTGAGGGTTAGGACTAACTAAAAACATATGGATTTAATTCTAGTAGCGCCATCTATGTGTCAGGCCGGGGACTTATCAATTGACCTGTTATGTAATGCGTAAGATATTAAACTCTTGCTAATACATACAAAATAATATGTAAATATGCTTTATTTTAGTTGGCAGAATATCAACAAAAATTAAGTACTAATTGCATAAATTTGTTTAATTATTTTCTATATTTTTAGTAAAAGAAACAGAACAGAAGACTTACTGGACGGAGCGACCCATTCCAGTTTATAATTGTTTACCTTATTCTTTACCGTTTCTCAAACTGGATGGTCTGTAGACTTACCAAACTTCTTATATATGTGACAAAAAAAAACTCAATTCCTATTTGTTTTTCCGTACGAGTATCTTCGGGCTTCTCCGGTGGTGTATAGCATTTCATAACAATCGAATTATAGAAGGTTATACACCTAGGAAGGCAGAGAGAGGAAGACGTCTCTGAAAAATTCGAAACGGCGAAGTACAGTTTTCTAGCCGATAGCTGACCAGGAGGTTCTTGCTCTTATAGGTGAACTGGTTCGATAGAACAGGTCGTTGGTTTGACCCCATCCCTAATCAGTCTTCAGTCTGAATTTTTTTTTTTTTTTTTTTTTTGCGCATTTATCGTTATTTGGCGACTTTTTATAAGAAGGGGAGGAAAGGGGTTGGGATGCAACCAGAAAAGTTAGTTGTTTGTAATGAAAGTTGTCTTTGAACGGCAAAAGTAAAAAGTAACATACTTATTTTTTTTTATATGTACATGTATTTCTCTAGAATACCACTGGGTACAACTAAAAATCCCCTATGGAGAACAATTGGGCTAGTGGCTGGGTTCACCAGAAAAATATCTGTTATTTGTATATGAAATAGTTAAGTTTTTAAAACTGTTTCTTTTCTGTTTGTAGAACTGTCATGTAGGTAGAAAGGTATTATCTTTCACAAAAGATTGTTAAGCATCTCCTCGAAATTATTTTAAGTTTTCTTACAGTTCTCTATCTAATTTGAGGTTGTTTTGAATATTTTAATTTTTCTCTGCATATATACATACATAAACAAAGTTAGTTTTCTAAAAATATAAAAAACGGAATAGCGTTGTAATTTAAATGTTATCTGCAATTTTTTTTAGAAATTATTGAATTATATGTAAACAAAATTGGTAGGAAGTCATATTTAATAGGGATAATTTTTTATTTTAAAAAGTTCAAAACTATTATGTATATTCACACACACTTGCATCTTTTTTAGACCACTTTTCCAGCAAAGCGAAAGATACTAATCCTTTTTAGGTAAACTTTTGAGATGAATCTTTGTTTTTGTTTATTGGACGTTTTCCAACTGCCTATTTCCACTCAACTCAAGCCGAGTGATAATGGTGGTGAATCGTGGGCTCGAGTCCTAATACGTGTAAAAATTTGCCGTGTAGCAGGGTTGATGCACGTTAAATCATGTCTTCGCGATAGGATGGTGAGGAAGTTTGGAGAGTAGGATATTAACTCGGGTACCGCTCTGGTCACTTGAACCGCTGTTCAAAATTAGAAGGTCCTTCGAGGCTCATTAAACAATAATATATTTTAATTAATGTTTTAAATAGTAACAACGCTTGAAAATACATTTAATATGCTAGAAATTTCTGTAAAAAATGTATTGTATTCCTTTGAAGACTTTTTTTTTTTTGTCTTAAATAGGAACATCAGTTCACAAGAACGAATTTTTTATTAAAATATAACTTTTTCCATAGTAATTCATTACAAATATTTGTATAAGTTGAAACATTTAATTAAATGTCCCTTGAACATAAAAATTCTGAAAAGGTTTTTCCTAAGGTCTCACGTATAAGAATCTCTAATGTAAGCACACACACAATCTTTGTACATTCCTTAAACCTCAACACCGTCTTTTAAATAGGGCCTTAACTTGATATAAACTGAAGAAGGGAGAAAAAATCCAGTATATGAAATTATATCCGAAATCTTTTGGATGTGTGCCAGATGTTCTAACTTACTGAGCGAAGGAGGTGAATGTCTTTTAAATATGTCTGGGAGGAAACCATAATTTTTAATTTAATAACGATACGTTCATAGTATTTTATCCTCCTTACAGACTAGAATTCTCTTCTTTATGAAATAAACGCATATTTATTCTTCAGTTCATTAGGTCCTTGATTCATTTTAAATGGGGTGTTTGAAGGACGATTCGGGGAAAAAAAAAAATTTTTAATGTTCAGTGCTTTGAAAAAGAAATTAAGGTATCAAAATTTTTCACTCATGACATAATATTTCGTAAGAAAATCACTTCTGAAATTTGATTTGTGTAAACTTACTTTTAAATAATTATCCATTTCGAATAAAGGTTTAATATTTTATGAAACGCGTGAAACATTTCTTTCCTTTTCATACACGTGCATTACGGACTTTATTAATTTCACTTTTAGTCATTCCATAATAAGAATGAATAAAAGAATTTTTGGACTTAAATCTTATCAAGCCTTTGGCATGTAAAAATGAGAAAAAAGCGACGATAAATTAAAACTTAATCAAATCTTCAACAGAGTATCTGTGCATCATTTTAACATTCCTAAATTTTTTTGTTGCATCTTATGTTTCACTTATTTAATTTTATTTCAAAAACATCGACACTATTTATAAGATTAAGAGCATGCGTGATTTAATATATCGAAGAAAATACATTTTTCGACATTATTAAATATGTTTGTTACGCAACATAATTTTCACATCAGTAAAATTATCAAGCAATAATTCTTATTAAAATAATTCGGGAAGTAAGCTCACTTTGAGTTCTCACCTCCAAAAAGAAGTTATATAAAAACTGAGAAAATGACAACATTTGAGTATGACAAAATTTGATCAAAATACAAAATCATTACAACTCTCAATAGTATGTTGGACTTCCTTTACTTCAAATGCATATATTCTGCTATACATTGTGGGATGGAATCTTAGACGGTCTTAACGGTGTTTAGAATAAATTTATCCTATGCTGATTGAACTTTGGTATGTATACTTGTATTTTATAAATTTTTGTAACGCAGTATAAATTCTTAGCAAAACGACCTATAGCATCTCAGGTTTTCTATGATCGACTGGTCTGGTGATGCTGCCGGCCACTGCATAATGTCTATAGCAGTGAGGTAAGCTCTTGAGATGGCAGCGGTATAAACACGATCGTTGTCTCTTTGAAATAGAGGACTGTTATGGGCATTCGTAACAGGAATAGCCACCGATCGAAGGATCTTATTAACGTATCTTTAGACCATCAAAGTCTCTGATGAGGATCAGAAGTAGTTGAGCATCGTACGAAATCTCACCTCGTATCATTACACATACTGGCTAGATATGGTTACAACAGATATCGTGGCACTGACATTCATCGACTGACGTTCATCGTGGCACTGACTGCGTTGCCTCCATTCTTTGCGGTTATTATCCTCACTAAGACAAAAGCGACCCATCACTTGTGCCGGATTAACAAGTAAGCAATTGTTTAAGTAAGATGATCAAATGTTAATTTATTTTTTTTTTTTTTTTACAAAATAAGTACGAAAAGAATTTCGTAAGATATGATTATTAGTATTGTGGGGGAAAAAGCTTTTCATTTTCAATATCAGCCTCTTTAAAAAAATATTTAAAACTTGCCACTCGAACCATAAAGCGACTTATAAATAGATATATGTTGGTAATTATGGCTTCAGCATCTGTTGATATGGAACTAGATGTTGTATAATTAGCAGTTGATAAAATGTGCTCATTGTTATCAGTTCATAAAATATTTTTATTTAATAAATATTTTAGTTTTGCTTGTACATTAACATTATTGACATTTCTTCGGTTGTATCTACTAAAATTCGTATTCGTAATATCCGTGGATGTGGGTGAAAATTTTTTTAATTGAAGCCATTTTTCTATTTTACTCAAAAAAGGGAATTTAATAAAATTTCTGAAATTTTTCCTTCAGTACACAGTAAATTTAAACTCTTATGGCGAATGTAACTTTCAATACCGAAATATCTTACTAAAATTGGGTATAATTTTATTTTTTTTTTTCATGCGATGCATCTGAAAAAACAGATACAAATAAAACGGATCTGAAATCTTCTAATAGTATGCTATTGACTTTCAATATTCATTAAACACTCCAGTCATCATTGATTCGTATTTAGTTGTAGCTCAGAAAAATTTCATTATGATTTTTTTTTTAATAATTTGGTAGTACAGTCCATAAACTCTGATTATAAATTATGAAGTGGAAAGCGAAAGTACTCTTTATAATTGCCAATTTGTTTTCATTTGATCTAAAAGTAACAGTTTTAAAAATGTAGATCATGAAACAGCAGGTTTTAATTTGGGATGATCCTCATAAACTCTTTGAATTAACAGTTAAAAGAACCACAGAGATCATTGTATACACAATGCTCAAGAATGTCATCTGTTTATTCAGGAGGAAAAGGTGCATACTTTCTATTTGCGGTAACCATTTACTCTTCCCGGCGACGCGTTTAAATGTTGCTTCTAATATTAACAGACACATGATTTCATCGGACACTCATGACATGCACTTCACTCTCGTGACACATACACCAACACACTCACAATCACTACTCAATGTAGCGCTGTTGAAATCACTAAATCTATGTCGGGCACCACGTGCCGCATCTCTCAGGCATGCCAATTTCAATTACGTAACAATTAACTTTATTTCTGTTTGTTTTAATAAATGTACCAAATGATGATCTTCTCACTATGTTATTTGTCGTTCAGTTCTAATCTTACTCATTATTCTTTCATCTCTATTCAATCCTCAAGCCTCGTTAATCGCTAAATTCATAATTTTAAGATAATTGATTAAACTAGAGAAAAGTGTTCCTCATTATAATTTGGACGTTGAAGCCGATGCATCAAGAAATGTCTTATGTTTATTAATACTAATGTACTTTGTTGTTGAACTTTGTCCACCAATCTCAGTAGAGAATTTTTCACTGCAGATCACGCATTTAACTGCAGAATCGTCATTTTCTTTCTTGTCTACAATAAATAGAAACTCTTTTTTTTAAAAAAAAAAAAAAATGATTGGAATGCTTCTTTGAACCACTCATATTGCATTCTAAAAACCTTTTTTATATTTGCACAAGAAATATCGAGTTAATAAAAGATTAAATTTAAATGACAAGTAAATTTGAAGGAGTAAAATTAATTTTAAATTTTAAAAAAAAAATCATTATCTCATTCAAAAATCATAAATAATATTTTTTTAAAGTACTTTCCCTTAAAACCACTTTAATTTTACTTAATTTCGTGAGAAAATAATGCTTCCTTTCAAAGAAACTCGCTAGAACTATGCCGAATTACTTTGCTTTACTCTAGGGTAAGGTGACCAAATTTTAACTTTTGAAAAGCGGGACACCATTGAATGGGGGAGGGGGTTCTTGTTTAAAAATTTGGTACCTAAAAAATACCTATCTTTGGTACCTAAATAAATTACTTACCTAAATCATCTGAATAGCATATTTGTTGGCATCACTTGTTTAACTAGCACGCATTGCGATGTGTATTGTATGAGAGAGTTAAAAAAACTCAATGTGCGAAGGCGTTACCGTAGACGACCAACAAACTTCTTACACCCTAACCCTTCTCCTCTCTAAAATTCCCCTCCGTTTCCAATTTTTATATAGGATGTAATTAATTTGCAACAATGTTCCAAATAATGCTAGATCGCTAGTGGAACATGTCGCCATAAGAATAAAATCTGTGGAAGTGTACAAAGGGTTCTCTCTTCATTTTACAGCTAAAAAGTGTTTTCGTCGCTACCAATGCCGAACAATGCCACTGTTCATTAAGTCCAAACAATGGTGGTCGTATTATAGCAACTGATCAAGGCGAACTTTGATAAGCAGTTGCTGATAATCAGTTCTCAACAATTATTTTTATTATTAAAATGTAACATTACAAAATTTACAAAAATAATATAAAGCTCATATCCTGGTTAAATAGCTACACGGAAGCCGAAAACCGTATATTCCCTTCCCGTTCTCAAACCCTTTTTTTGTTTGCCGTGCATTCTTTTTAAAAATCGGGACTTTTCTTAAAATTCCGCGGGATAGATTGTTAAAAATCGGGACGTCTGGCCACCTTACTCTAGGAGGAAACCCCGCAATGTGGCACAATTCTCAATTTTTTAACAGTATAGGTGCACTATGTGTCAATGTTACAGTATTCACACATTCACACATTCACGTTAAACGTATGTAGTGTTCACACATTCACGTTAAACGTATCATCTTAGATAGCTTTACAAATACGAACGTTTAAAAGGATGCATAAAATAACCATAATATTTTTTTAGTGGTTCAAACGAATACTGATGGATGCAAAGTAGAAAGAATATGGTTTACAAAAAAGGACTACTAAACTCCCTACAAAACTTTCTGGGCACCAAAATAGCAGCCCAGAAATTAAAGATACTTCACGAGACCGTACAAAAAAAATTCTTGCTCTTTCTAATACTCCACATGCAATTTTAAAATCTGAGCGTAATTAAATAAGTACAATAATGTTTTTAGTGGCTCATCGTATCATATATTGAGATTACACTAACACAACAACGTATCTCATATGAGCCTAATTTTTCAGGCAAAACATAAAAAGTTTCATATAAATTTTATTATTTTTATTTAAATTATTTTTTATTCTTAAAACTAATTTAAAAAATGTATAAGGTTTTATACAAAATTAGCTTAAAATAATCATTAATTTTATATTGAATGTTTTTTTTTTTTTTGTCTTTGAAAAATAGTGCTTTGTGTACGGTAGTAATTCCGAACAGGTTCAGACACTATTCGCATTTGTAGTTTATAAAATGGCGTTTGCGGATTACAAAATTCTGAGTTTTCAGTGATAGTTCTCTGTTCGGGACATATCAGTTCTATTTGTTCATGATTCTGGACCAATGTAATGTCAGCCCCTCTATGAAATAAAAGTATTTGAAAACGAAATATAGTTTTTAAAATACTTTTAAATTATTTTTCTCATCAAAATTCTCAATAGAATTCAATTCAATTTAAGCAACGTGTATCTTCGTTTATTTAAAAAAAAAAATGAAAAGCAGGGTTAAAGGGGGGGGTGAGGATTGAAGCCGCAATCCATCAATTATGATGAAATGTAACCGGCAACAAAGCTGATAGAAAATGAAAAATACAAATCATAGTCAATTCAGTTGTAGAAAAAACTATAAGAGAAAGAATACATTTACAAAAAGAAAGCAAAGATATATGAAAAAGGAAATAAAATAAAAAAGTTCTTTCCAAAAAGAAAAAAATATATTATTTCTTGTCATTCTCCCCCCCCCCCCGCTTTTTAAATAAAACATCTTAATGACGAAATCTAATAACGAATAAATAAGGAACATTGATTACATCAATTGGAAATTATTATAAAAGCTTTCAGAAAAAAGCAACGAAATTGATAAAAATAATTTATAGAATATAAAAAAAAAAAAAAATCACAAAACTGAGCAAAAGCAGTGACTTGTCTGCAAATGTAAATACACCGTATTACTGCCTGGCCGTATAGATGAAGTACTGGGCTATAAAGAAAATATTATATTTTAACTTGTGTGAAATAACTTCTCATTGTTTTACATAATAAGCGATGCACAAGAAAGAAAATTAACCCAAGATAATCAAAATAGGTTTGCTGAAGTTATAAACAAGATAAAACGGTTATAACGAATGTTTTTTCTCCTTTCTCAATCTGAACTGTCAACTTCAATATCAAGAGGAGATGAAAATGATATTATTCTACCAATTTTCTGATGATAAAAATAGTAGCATTAATTACAATACGCCAGTTATTCAAGATAATCCGATTACACGATGCAAGCCAACGTTGCTCTCTTGGGAGTTCCTGATATAACTACTGATGAAACTAAGGATTTACTAGACCAAGGTGAATCAAATACAATTACAAATCAAGATAATGATCACGGCTTATTACGTGAATTTTCCAATGATGACATAGCGTATTGACTTTCTCGCGGACCGAATGACTGTCAACATCATTCTGGTCCATTTGAAAAGCCTCAGTGAACTTTTGGTTCAACGTCACGATATTGCAATGACAAAATGGTTTGCGGACGAAAGGCTAATGGAGATAGCTACAAAAGAAAATGGCTGTTTTGTGACACCCGTTCTTCATTATCCAGCTCTACCGCCACATCTCAGTCTAACACACTAGTCAATAACAATTGAACTCCAATTGAAGACATGCAAGAACCAACTAAAATACTTTATTTATCAATGAAGGATAGATAAGGTCGCTCTCTCTCGAATCCTACTTAACTCGTCAATCCTAGGTTATGTCCTAATAATAAAGCCTTAGCTTACCAAATCCCTCGTGCTGATTCAATCACTTCACACAAACAGCCGATACGAATCTTGTGCTTTAATTAAAATTCGCTTCAGACCACAAAATTAATTAAGATGCTTCAATCCAAACCTATAAATATCTATCAGCAGGTCTTTTATCTTGTATCTCCCATCATTTTCCTTTATATACTATATTATCTCTAATTCAATTCAATTCACTTCCATTTTCACCAAATTTACTTAATCACAGTTTGGTTTTTTTTTTTTTTTTTTTTGGTTGGGAAGAAATTATAATTTTATGAATTCAGTGTATTATAAAATCTCGAGGTTAGAGGTTAGTGAAGAGAAAATCATGAACAGCCGAACGTCATAGCTTTACTCTCATTTTATAGGATGTATATTCTGTTTCGTGTGTACACTTATGGCCTCTGAAAAATCATTAGTAACCGTAAAATCAACAGATTTTAGTGACTAGATGAATACCAAATTAATCTAAAGCCACCAGAAAAAGCTCTAATCGTAGGGATGTTCAAATTATATATTTAACACCCAGATAAAGCTTAAGTTTACAACAAAAATAGAGAAACATATTCAAGAGGAGAATGCTTTTTCGGAACCTGTATTACAGCGAATTTATAACTGTAATTTGTATTTTAGTAGAAATCAGTCTTTCTTTTCGAGATAGCAGAAAGAAATTGGGTTTTCTTCACAATGCTAATTTTGTAGAATTGCTGTAACTTATCAGTCAATTCGATTTCAGAAACACATAATCAAATATGGAAACATTGGGAAAATCTCATATTTATCGGAAAACATGTATAAAGAGTTTATCTCAGTAATGGCTCAAAGAGTTCATTGTAAATTCATATTCCAAATTATAGATTTTGCGTATTATAGCCAATTAATCCCCTCCACACCGGAATCGACGCACATGGACCAACTCAGCGGAATTATTCGATATATGAAAGATTTTTTTTAAAAAAAAAAACTAGTTGAACATTTTCTTATATTTCTCGATTTAAAAAAGCATCACACATGTGATGAATCTGTAATACAAATAAATACCTTGAAAAAGTGTGCTAATTAGATTTTTCAAAATGTGTAGTTTGTCATTTGATAATGCATACAATATGTCTGCACGTTACATTGGTATGCAGCAAAAAAAAAAAGTGAATTCGTTTGCAATCTATGTTCCATGCGCTTCGCATTCACTGAATGCGGTAATTTATCATATCGATGGCTATTTATCAACCATCTTTTTTTTTCCCGTAAGTCTCAGCACCTTATAGTTTTCGGCTTCGAGAAACTGATGACAGATTTTAAAAGACCTCCTTGGTAAATGAAAAATGTGTTGAAGTGTCTATCAGAGACAAGATAAGAAGCACATGCTAAAGCAACTGCAACTATATCAGAAGTATTCAATAAAACTATAAAATGCTTTAGATGCCCATTCTGTGGATAGCAAACAAAAACGAGAAAACAAAAGAAAATTGGGTAGTTTATCAAACAAACTATAAGAATTAGAGATCATATTTATGTTAGTTATATGGGTTGAAATTTCGAAAACTTCCAGAGAGTTAGTAAAATATTGCAAAAAAGAGGATATGACGTTAAAACAATGAACAAATCCTTACAATACAATTCTCTTGCAAATTTCTTAGACAAATCACACGACAACTTCGAAAATTTAGAAACCCACACGAAATAAAAGCTACCAGATGTAAATTACGAAGCTACCCGTCAAAAAGGAAGGAAAAATATGCTCAGTATGATCCATCCCCGGAAATAATTCTCAGTCCAAGAGAGCCATTTAGGTTAAATAGTTTTTACAGAGTTATTGATTGCGTGAATCTGGAGAGATGCGAAGAAGTAAAAAAAATACTCAAAGAAATAGCCAGTAAGTTTTCGTTCCTGAATCAAATACCTAAAGCAGATAAAATTATGAGTTCGTGTTAAAAAAAAAATCAGTAGCAAAAATGTTGCATTGAATTAGTTGATTCATATCCATAAAAATCTCAGGGACGACTTAAATGCTGAAATTCAACAGTTCTTTTCATATGTGATTCATAAAATAAAATCCAGAGTTTTGCTTCTAACAAAAGTTCATCTCAATAACATGCAGAATTATACACAATAATAACTAACTAAAAAGAACCAACATTCCCTAATTTGGACACAGCTCTACGTATATTTCTACGCATGATGGCATAAAATTGTACAGCGGACCGATATTTTTCTGAACTAAAAATACTAAAAATGAAAAACGAACCACGAGCCGACAAGAGAGATCCGACGCTCTGTCAGTATTATAGTTACATAGAGTCAGCTCTCTTGCGAAAACTTAATTTTGTCTCTGTTTTTCGAGAATTTGTTCTACTAAAAAATCTCAAATCAATCGTGAATAATCTTCAACGCCTACTCGGCCGTGTTAAAAACGCTCAAACCATTTTAATACACGCGCGAGCGGTAAACATCCATTGCCATGCACTTCTTTCAGTAAATTATAAATTCCAGTAACGGTTTTTCATTTTTTCAAAAAAAAAAAAAAAAAAAAAGAAAGAAAGAAAATAATAAGAAAAAGGATATTCAAAATTCCCTTCTCTACATGAACATTCTTTTCACCTAGGATATAAACAATGGAAATTTGAAATGAATTTTGAGGCATTTGAAGTTGGGAAATACCATGAAAAGTTTGCCGCTATACCTCTGCCTTGAATTAAATAATTATTGACAGAAAATGTGTGATAATAAGGATGTTGTAGTTCTAGAATATTCGAGAATGATTTTATAGATCATCTCTTATGACACTAACATAGTTTATAAAAGAAATAATGTATAGTGATTATAGGGTTATTTAGTTCTTTAAAATCTTAATATGAAGTAGAATAATATTCTTAATGAAAAATAATTTTTGCGTTAAATTATATTCAGTATTAAATGAGATAAAAATATAACAACGAAAGTACTCATGAAAATAGTCATTAAAAATAAGTTATTGTTATTTAACTCTCCTAGACCTTGGTCAAGAAATGCTTACCTTAAAATAACCGAAAAAATATCGATAGAGTTATAACATCCGTTCTTCATTATTTAATTCTGCCGGGATCTTCCCTAAACACCTTCAGTAATAATCTCCAATCGAATATACGTAATAGCAAGATAAAATAATTAGTAATGTTTTAAAAATATAGATAGAATCGTTCTCTCTCGAATCCTACTTAATTCGTCAATTCTAGAGTAATTATGCTCAAATAACGGAATCTGAGCTTACCAAATCATTCGTTCTGATTCACTTTTCGAAACAGTTCTTTAAGTAGAATTCGCTTCAATCCAAAAAGCTAAAAAAAATGCTTCAGTCCAAATTATAAATAACAATCAGCAGGACAATATCCTCTATCTCCCTATATATCCTTCAATTCTATTTCATGTATACATCATTATCTCTTAATTCAATTCACTATACTTCTAATTTACCTAATCACGCTTCACTGTGGATGGGAAGAAATTGTATAACATGCAATTGAATAACTATAAGCTCCCCGAGGTAGTGAAGAGAAAATCACGAATAGCCCTACGTCACAGAGTTAGCAAAAACATAACCGTAAAAATACCTCAAAATAAAAATAAATAAACATAATTGCCATGATAAATCACAAAAAATTGCTGAATAGAAATTCATTTCTTTTATTCGAGTGACATGATTAGAATTAAAGTATTAGTTTCCAATACCTACAAAAATGCATTAATTAAAAATGACATAAAATCAAAACCTAGCCACTATCAATAGCTCTCCGCTGTACAAAAAGCATTTAAGGATTTCTTTGTAAGAGAAGCTTATCCGTGAACTTTACTACGTCATTTCCTTTTTATTTCCAGACGGCGTGATTTTTCCCCCCCTCTTTTCTTTTCGTGTAACCTACTTGTTTGGAGGATTAAAACTTAGTTTACTTGATTATGTTCCTCCTTTCAAGAGGTTTGTTACACAGACTCATTATACTTAGTTAACGGAAGAAGTAGTTCACGGTCATCTCGTTTTCATTACCGGGTAATGGACAGGAAGAAGTTGAGCAGTGCGAAAACTAATTAAAATCAAGAAGCATTGAACTTTAAAAAAAAAAATTGCGAGAAGAAATTATGTGTAGTTTTTAAATTAGTATCATAAATTTATTATCAAACTTAACTGCAGCGTTTAGTAATCAGAAAACATTCGGTGTTTAATGGTGTTAGCATTCGTTTTATTTTTTCACGTGTCAAATTATAAGCAAATAAATGTTGAATATAAATAAATGTTATTCAAATGTTCTACAGGAACATTTCTTAATTCTGACTGTCAAAGAGCTGTGTTCGGATAACACATTGTCCTTTAACTTGCGTATTAAGCTCATTTTTGGCTCGTGGTTTCCTGTAATTTTTGAAGGAAAGCTTATTTGCATATTTAAAAATATTCGAGAATATTTCTTTGGTATTTTTTAAAAATTCATAAAATCGTGAACTAAAAGTAAACTGTAAATTAATCTCATTTTTGTTTCCAAACACCCATGCTTAAGTTATTTGGAAAAATTATATTTTAATGTATTATAATGCTTTTTTTTTCATTATGTATTTTTATATTTCCATTCATGCATCATTACTTTTAGATCCCTTTTAAAGCATTTTAGAGTAAATGTCTAATTCTTCAAAGCATTGTAAAAGTAATTTTCTGAAACGTAATAGATCACTAGAATTCGACTCCTATTTATCACTAAAAAACAATTTTAAGATAATATAACATTTCTAGAAAACAATCGAACAGCGTATAATATTATTCGACACATTTTGGACTTTCAATAATTCCATAGAATAGTTCATATTAACTCTTGCTCATTTTAACTTGCAGATTTTCAAATAACCGAATCAAATTATTGGATTGATGTTACAATTGATCTCATCCGTAATGAGTTATTTCTCATTCGTCTCATATATTATCTCACGAGTCCTGTTATGTGTCGCAGAGTTATAGCTCCCTAAAGTTGTTTGTGTTTATTTTAAATTATATGAGAAAACGATTTAAAACTCTGAAGTAATTCTATACAAATTACTTTAAAAAAGTTATTTGTTAATTATAAACATTCTGATAAAGTATACATCGAATATTAGTGTTAATATGTTACTTATGTTTCCAGAAAAATTATTAAATTTGATAGTAAAAGTTTAAAAAGAATGCAAATAAACAAAAACATGTTTGGTAATGTTTAAGATGATGAGTTATTTTCCAGAACTATTATCTATAATTGTGTGTACCTGACCATTTAAATAATCGTCGTAATACGATTTAGAATAATTCATTACGAAGTAAAAAAAGTATCACTAATTCAGAAAAAAAGGAAGAATATTACACTATGTATTTTGACATTAATTATTTTTTTTTATATAAATTCACCAGATATCTTTTAAACGGACCACCACGAGCGAGGAATTCATTTCGCTGGATAGTGAAAACGGTAAATTAAATGAATTTTATGGAATACAATAAACGGTACAACAAAAGATAAGCAAAAGAAAAAGTTAAGAAGTGTTAATATACAAATGTTTATCATATCCCTTTATTTTTAAGTGAAAACTTGTGGATTATAGGTATAAAAAATTTAATTATTAAATTTTTGACTCGTTGTTTCAATATCCTTCGAGAATCTTATTATTCAGCGCTGTTATAATTGATACATGGTTCGGTCGATCACGAAATAAAGAAATTTTAATTTAATATTGGTCCCTCTTGGACATTTTGAGTTACACATTTAATGTTCTGAAGTGTGAACCATATTTTCGGGAGGGAAAGGCGCTTTCTCTCTCTTTGTGGCTACTCTTCCTTCCTCCTGGCGTCACACTTAAATAAAAAGCTCGCCAAAAGAATTTGGCACATTTATATTCACACATAGACACAAACAACATGGACACATTCACACAACATACTTGCGAGACACACTTTCTAAGTTAAGTACATGAATCGAACTCTTACGTTTGGGACACCACCTACCAACCTCCACGTATGTACAATTATGCAAATGTTAATTTTAAATAATTTTGTTTCAATAAACTAATGAGTGCATCAAATGATAGTCTTTTCATTTGAATCATTATTCAACTACTTAATTCTCTATTCTCGCCTATGATTGGAGATTCTTCTCTCCACTATAGAATCCATTTGGCTTAGTTTATTAAACATTAATAAGTAAATAACAAACTTCTTGAGTTTTGAATAAATTAAATAATTCACAGAAGGATTCCATTTCACTATGGTAACCTCTAAATATGTTTACCAACTGTCTTTCTAAAGAAGCTTTAATGATATTAAAGACACAGTTAATAAAGTAAGTGATTAGTTAAATATTTGCATTTTTTGATTTGACGATTCAGTTGTTTTCGTTACACATTTCGGTTCCCTCCTCCTTCCATTTCATAATTTGTTGTTCCTCACATCTCTCATACCATTTTATAATATTTATTTTTCAAATGTAAACATTTTTAAGACATGTGTTAAACGAAATAATGTTTTTGTCACAAAATACATTACTCTCTCTCTCTCTTTCTATCTTCATATTTATTTAACTATATTATTCATTCCGAATTTATAACTGCTATTAAAATGTAAAGGTGCCCTTTAAAAGACAGACTATTGAATGTTTGAAAGAATTCTATCTTAAAATTTACTAAAACAATAAAACTATTGTGGCATCTATCGAAGCGATATCGGATGGCATAATAATCCGAACAGGAACTAATCAGTCAATTCGTCAGCGTGGTTAGCGTAAGCAAGAACAGAGAGTGAAACTATTTATTTTATTTACATTCTAAAAAAGTTGCGCCTTTAAGAAATGGTATTCATAAGACTTAAAATTCTCTAAAAATATTTTTTTTGAACTCTAACAACTACAGATATCATTATCGATTTTTTTTTTATTTTTATTTATTTTTTTTTTATTATTTATTATTTTTTTTTTAAAGTTTTCTTTTCTACAGACGACAGCGTAGTAGGTGTCTCGAGTACTTAATTATGGAGTCTAAATAAATAATTCTCAAAATAGATGCTAATGAATCTATAATGTTTTAACCATGACAAATAATTAGATAAAATTATTTCGTTGATAAATCAGTCATTTATTTCATTTACAAATCAAAAATACGTTGATAAAAAGGGCAATATTTCTCAACACAAAAAAGAATTACATACCAAGTGACCTCAAAGCAACTGTTCCCAACCCCGTGCTGAAAGAAGTGTACAAAAGCATCTTTCAAAGCATATAATGCATATAAAAAGTATATTACGCATGTATTTATTTTACTGATAAAAAAGGAGGACACTCTTTAAAATTGCATTAATACGTTTCATTTCTTTTTAACTGGAAATAATTCAGGTATTTTATCAATTGAATAGTGGAATATTTTATATTTCTAATATTCAATTGTTTGAAATGATTTAAATAGTTGCTTTTCACGTTTTATTTATTTTTTTTAAATAATTGATAATAAGTATTTAACATGAATTGTATCAATTTATAGTTCAATGTTTCATTGCCACTAGCAGCTTAGTACATGAATATGGCACGCTGTGATCACGAAGAAAGAAATATGTATAAATAGACTGAAATGTATGAAAATGTACTGAAACCAGGCTCGCTCTCGTCTCATGAAGAAAGTTATAGAGCCAGAATGAGGTATAAGAAAAATTTTAGAACTCCTGTTGCATAATAAGTTATTGTCATTAAACCTCTTTTCATATATAAGTCCTTTTTAATTTAACTAATGACGTAATTTTTTTAGAAAATTCCTCAGATATTAAATTAATAACTTCCTTTTGATGAGTATGCAGCAATTTATACGGAAGCAATTCACATGTCTATATCTAAAAATTTATTGAAATTCTTTAATATTTTTTACCATTTTGTGAATCATCAATACTTTTATATAATAGTATAAAATTAGTATATTTTATATAAAAATATAAAAAAATAGTGCAAGCTTTAAATCTGAATTTCTTTTCTTTACAAGAAGGATAAATATTATTTCTTGTAAACTGATTTATTTTCTTTTTATTAATAGGAATCTTCGAAACAAAAATAAAATTATTATTATGTGACATTTACTACATACTAACCGCGTCTCCTGATTAAAAATATGTTTCTTCTAAATTTAATGGGCGCGGGGGGGGGGAGGAATGGAGAGTCAATAAATTTCTTTTCAAATGATAGCGTTTCCAGAAAAGTATTTTTGCTTCCTAGGTAAAAATTCCTGAATACAATACTTATATTGCAACATTCAATTAATATAATTACGCATCATACAAAACTATTTAAATTATCTTAATTATATTAAACAACTATTCACAACATCTTTGAAAGCTCATAAAAATTAATTTGGGTTGCTAAATTAAAGTTATGTAATTATTTTGCTCTTTAGTTATGCAGAATAGAAAAAAAAAAAAAAAAAATTATTTTTGTTTTTTTGGTTCTAATTTAAACCGTGGAATTTCTAATTGAGGATAAACGGTTGTATTGAATAATATGTCTTATAATTTAAAAAAAAAAAAAAAAAAAAGAACAGTATTTCCATATAATTAGATTTTTTTTAAAAATATAGTTTGCTTTTATTTCATTAAATATTAATTGTTTTTAAATTAATGTTAGTTAAATTTGAAATATTTAATATCACATAATAAATATCAAAATAAAACAAGCTAAGAATCATTGTCAAAAATTCAAAGACAATATGAGATTTTTTTTTAAAAAAAAAAGTATTTGGTGTTTATTATTATTATTATTAGCAACACAATAAATAATACTGGAATAATACCTTTTTTCCGTTATACATAAATATAGATGGCAGCATGAGTATACAGAATACCGCTGAAGTTAAATAAATTCAAGAATTATAATTGTGCTTTTCTTGGATTATGAAAGTTACGTAAAGTTTTTTTTTTTTTATCTACATTTGGAAATCAAATACTTTCTATGAAATACTTTCATTATTATTGTTATTTCCATGAAATAGATGTCAGAGCTTAACTTTAAACTTTCAATTTTTATAATGTGATTTTAACTTGAAGAAGTATTTTATCCAACACGAAAGTTCATACATTTAATACAATTGATTATTAGTAATTATTATCACGGATAGAACTTTTTGTATTATAATAAAAAGGTACAAAATTAATCATATTGTTTACTATAGTATTATTACATAGAATAATAAATACATTATTAAGAATTGAACAATTTGTTTAGAAATAGATTGAAATAACTACACTTTATAATAATAGATGGCGACACGAAAACAAATTTTGTCCTTCCCCCCCTCCCCCTTTAAGTGAAAACTGGTAATAATTGTGTTGAACTGTCAACGTACATAACTTTAAAATATTAAATTTATGTTTTCATCGAAAAAAAAAAAAATGTTTTACTTCTCTTCTATAAGTTCAGATTTACCTAACTTTTTCTTTCCTAAAATTGTAAATATCCAACTTAATAATAAGCAAGGTCTAGTACTAAGAGATTTTAAGAATTCTTGTTCGTTTTACATTTAAATTTGAAAAATATCAGAAAAATATTTTGTGCTTATTCAATAAATATTCCCCTTCTTTTTATCACTCTTTTTTATTCATTTGTATAATCCGTTAGGGTACTTGTTCTTTTGTATTGGAATTCTTCATTAGAACATTCATGAGTGAACGCTTACTCAGTGGCGTAACTACAGGCTAGAGCAGGGGAGGAAAGCACATTCCTTCTCCTGGTGTAACATCCAAGGGGCGTCAATTGATGTTATGAAATTTTCTTTCCCTTACCCATTGCATTTTGATTATTAAGAAGGAGCCTGACATCTTCAATTGTCCCAGGGCGCTGTAAACCTTAGCTACGCTTCTGCTCTGATTTATTCGATGATGTTGCTTCTAGTGTCAATTCTATGGGGTTAGTCAAAAAATAGAAAATTTTCTTTAAACCTAATGCATAATAACTTCATATAATTAATATATATTATAATTTGGGTAAAGCCCTGTGTTGAAAAAGCTTAATTATAGTCAACTACAAGATATTAATATTTAGATAGTGCATTCATTTTTCATAAAGAAACAATTGTTGAATAGTTTCTAACAAACTACGAGGTGAAGCTATTAAATAACAAGACTGAAGCTGCTACAGAAGAAGTAAGCAAGCGCCAAACCCCAGCAACCGACAGCTGTTTAGCGTGAAGCTTTCTCTTTCGAATGCAGTGCATCTCGCTTCTGTAAATAAATCCGTATACCCGTAGCCTTCGTTAATAATATAATTTTTTTTGCTTCGTTGGAAAACTGATAAGTGAGCAATGAATTTTTGTGAAATTTCACATTAAACGTGGAAAAACGTCTACTGATACTTTATTGGAAAAAAGGAATTGCAAAGAATCTCTGTCATGTGCAACGATTTTTGAGTGCTTTAAGCGTTTTCAAGATGACCGAGAAGCCTTTGAAGATGATTCACACCCGGGTTGCCCCTTCAACGTTAAAAACAGATGACAAAATCGAAAAAATCTGTAATGTGGTTCGATCTAACATAAGTATTTGGGCGAGACTGTAGGAATTGACAAAGAATCCGGACGGCAAATTTTTCCACCCAAATAATGCGCCGGCTCATTCCACATAGTCTGTCAAGTGGTTCTAAGCCAACAGCATCCCAACGTTAAACCCTTCACCTTACTCGCCGGATCTTGATCCATGCGACTTATATCTGTTTCCAAATATGAAATCTCCATTACAAGGAACAAGATTTGAGTCTGTTGAAGCTGTGAAAGAGAAACGGCATGCGTTCTGTAGGAGCTGCAGAAGAAAACTTCAAGCAACTCTCATGGGTGATTCGCATGGAGCGTTGCAGGGATAGAGGAAGGGTCCCTTGATTGAAGGTAATATGTAAATATGCATGGCATCAAAATGAAATGTCTTACAGCGTCAGTCATGTTATTTAATAGCCGAATCTTGTAAGTAATAACCAATTAATCTCAAAACACATTAAGTAAACGGAATTCTAATAAATACCCAATTTATAAGAAGAATTTTTTTTAAAATACCCTGAACACATCTAAATCCCCTAATCATTTTATATATTTAATGTGCATTACTAGGGATATTTTTTAACATTGTTATACTGTCGAACCCCGTTGTAGTGAACTGTCAATGGACCCAATAAAAGTTTGTTATAACTGAAATTTCACCATATGTCTAATTTTCTTGAAACTTTGAAATTTCTTAGTATTTGAATGGTGGTTTTATTGGAAGCTAAAGTTGTTGATAACACAGCATCAATGTGGGTACATGGGTAATTTTTGTCTGAGTATAATTCAATTTTAAGACAAGTTCATCAAATAGGAATCATTACATAGTTTTTTGTTCTCATTTTCTGTAAAAAATAAAATTAAAAAAAAAAAAACATTCAGAATGTTTGCTGCCGCGTTCACTTCAAGGATTGAAGGCGCTGGCATTAAAGGGGCTAAAATCTTCTGGAGTTGAAGAATGTTGGAAACTGAAGATTTTGATAAAAACATTTTCTTCGAATGATTAACGCCACCTTCGCAATTTTAAGTACTTTTATTTTATCCTCAATTGAAAATGTTTTCCTCTTATCGAAATTCTTCATTTTTGCAGATTTTTTTTCGGTATTGAGACTGCGAAACATCTTTTCAGTTCGTAGCTCTCCTACGGATATGAAAACAGCGGCTATAGTTTTAGAAAGGAAATGAATACTGTACCACATTTCTAATCCTAGAAGCTATGGGAAGGGTGGGAGAGTGGAGAAAGAGGTATACTATTTATTGGAGGAGTGGAAAAGTGATTGATTCTTAAGACAGCGGAGTGGACGAAAGAATGTGATTTGAGATGGGATGGAACTTTACAAATGCTGTCTTTCGGGATCCTAATATGGATGTTAAAATTACATTTGAAAAACTAGAAGAAAAAAACTGTTGAAACTAAAAAGTTCGGTTCGCTATTACCAATCTTATATTTTCTCAAGAATTCACTAAAGAAGCTTAAAATAGGAGGGCCAATCAATAAGTTCTTAGAAAATCCAAGAGATTGCGTTTTCATGGTTTGTTTTTATTAAATATCATGATTCATTAGATAGCAATCTAAGTATCAGTTATTTCCATCGGATTATTTCATTTACGTTGTCGATTGAAGCAAAAAACTTGTATATATTTAGAAAAAGGAGAAAAAAGCTAGTTTCTCGAGCTGTGATTAAATACTTATATTTAAAAAGCTTAACACCGAAAGGGACCAAAACTGAGTTGAATGTTCGTAAGGTAACTAACTGCTCCTGTGTTTGCAACTATTTACAATTGGGTAAATGAGTTTTTAAACGAGGCCAAACATCCACAAAAGATGAGCGTCGTTTGGGACGCCCAACGGAAGTGACTACTTCCGGAATGATTGACAAAATCTTCGATATGTTTTTGGGTGATCCACGAATCAAAAGGTGCGAAATAGTGGAAGCCACTGGCATATCGCAAGGTACGTGTTTTCAATTTTGCACGAAAAAGTGAGTGGGTCGGCAAGGTAGGTGTCGCGCTTGCTGTTAGTGGTAAATGAACGCAATCGTGTGGTCGATTTTGAGGCTATTTTGTAGCTTTTTCGTCGCAATCCTGACGAGTTTTTGAGACTTTTAGTTTAGTTTCTATTAACGTCACAATAGAAGCTACAAGAGGGCTATTGGCGATGGACCTCGTAATTTTGAACCACGGTCAAGTGACGAGGACGACACCTGAGCTGGCACCCCCCTCTCCTAACATCCACACCATGCCAACGGGAGGACTTTAGGCCCCCACAGATTTAACGTGCATCAGCCCCGGCTACACGGCGGGTCTTTGGCGGCCAAGGTTTTTGAGGCGGTATATAACTGCAGACGAAATGTGAATGCACTACTACTTCAAAAAGCGTTCGACAGAGAGTGGATTGACGGCTTAACTTACAAATTCATTATAAACAACTTCCCTCCCCCACTCATCCACTTAATCTACTCTTACGCCAAAAACAGATCTTTCCAGGTAAAAGTTGGGAACTCTTACTCTAAAACTTTTAACATTAATAATGGAGTAGTACAGGGTTCTCTGCTTGGCCCAATATTATTTAACATCTTTATAAACAACATTCCAAATTACTCACCAACAAAAATAAACCTATACGCCGACGATACTGCTGTGCTGGCCAAATATAAAAACCCAAAAACCATTACAAAAGCACTCAATCTTCACTAAGAAATTCTCGAAAATTATTACAACACATGGCAGATAAAAATAAATGTAGAAAAGTCTGCAGCCGTGATTTTCACCAAAAAGAGAATCCTCCCTCCCCCACCCACCATGTACAATACAGAAATTCCCTGATCTGAGTCTACCAAATACTTAGGAATAACATTCGATTAACGACTCACTTTTAAACAACACTTCAAACAAACGCGTGAAAAATTCCGTAAACTCACAAGAGCTTTATACCCCCTAATTGGACGGAATTCTGAAATGTCAATAGAAAACAAAAAGCTTCTCTACACCTAAGTGATGCGTCCCGTAATAACATATGCATGCCCGGTTTGGGGTTTTCCTAGTAAAACCAATATCAAAATGCTCGAAACTGCACAAAATTCTACCTTAAGAAAGATATCAAAAGCTAGGTGGTTCATGAGGAATACAGAAATAAGAAAAGCCTTAAAGGAAACATATTCAAGACCTTTCTAAAAACTTCTTTACTTCATTAAATAACATAAGCAATCCAAATATCCAGAACCTCGAAAATTATTTTCTACACCCTAAAATAAAAAGACCTAGACAAATCTTACTTGATTCCTATGAACCACCGTAATTTATTTCATTTTAATTTTAATTTTTATTACTTTCAACCTAATCTCTCATTCCTATTTCAATATCTAAATTCATACCCCAACACCGAGCATTGAAACAGCCAATCTCCAGGATAACCAATAGCAAAGCACTCACTCATCAACCTCCAAAAGTTTCCATCAACAGAAGAAAAGTTTCACCCACCCAACCACCATCCCCTCCAAGCTGAATTCAAACGATCCTATTGGCACCCACCCCTCCTCTGAAGAAGCAAGTGCAAGCAGTTAGACCTATTCCAGCAAAATTTCAACCATATCAGGCCTACATCGCAGTTCCCAGCAAGATATGGGATGAAGGGTGGCTGCGCCGCCTGGGCACCCGTAGAGCTTTTTATAAGTTCATAAGAATGCACTACTACACTCCAGAGACAAAGAAACAGTCAAAACAGTGCGGTTTTTAAGGCGAACGAGCTTTGAAGAAAGCTAGGCAAGTAAATTTGCCGGCAGGGTGATGACCACGGTTTTTTGGAATGGATGTGCAATCATCTACGCCGATTCCTTGAAAAAAAAAAAGAAAAAACAATGACTGGAAAGCGTTATGCATCGTTATTGCACCAGATGAGTGAAGAAATCAAGAAAAAAATGTTCTCGTTTGAAAAAGAAAACGTCACGGGTCACACCTTAGCAGTTTCGATGGCCAAAATCATGGAATAAAGTTCGAATTCTTACAACATTCACCATATTCATTGGATTTGGTCTCCCCATAGTGACCATTTTTTTTTTTTTATTTCCGAACTTCAAAAAAGGACTCGACGGACAATGGTTCACTTCGAATGAAGAAGTCGTAACCGAAACAGATACCTATTTTGAGGATCTTCCAAAATCTTATTTTTTAGACGGCTTAAAAAAAGCTGGTGAAATGCTTAGAAAAGCACTTAGAGCTCAAAGGAGATTATGTTGAAATATAAGAAAAAATCTACCTAAAATAATTTATTTTTCTATCTTTACCAAAGACTGATTGAACGACCCTCATAACATTAGTTAAATAGGAGTTATGTTGTGACCAGCAAAAAAAGTTGTTTGTAGCCAAGAATTTTCTATATCCTGGGTTTATCATGTCGAGTTTCAACTGTATTAGTACTTCGCATACCTTTTAAAAATAGGTGAAATGTGTTAAAAGTGGAACATTTTTTTTTTTTTTTTTTTTTGCTTTAGTCACAACGAAATTATAATTTGATTATCCTTATGAGTAACATTTTATTATTTTTTTATTGGTTAGGAATTTGAAACACTTATTTAATTATTTAAAAAAATTCTTTCATTTCTTGTACGTATAGGATAACTCTTTTGGAGGAAGTATTTGATTATAGATGTAAATTATTAAAGTAAAATAAAGCAGATATGTTTGTATTTTTAATTTTATTATTGTTGTTACTTCTGATATCGCTTGATCCCTTCTTTTTTGAGCTGTTGGTGTTTCTGGAATTTTTATTTTCTGCTTCAAAATTTAAATTATAACCCTTTCACCGCACATTTCTGTTGTAGTAGTTGATGATGAAATTATTTTTGTTACTTGTGTTTGGAAGATGTGCATCGTTCAATATTGTATTGGGACAATATTTTAATTTAATACTATTGCTAATGAATATTAGTTTTCTAATAGTGATTCCTTTTGTATTGGAATAAATAACAAATATTACTTGCTTACAAAATTTCATCCAAACTGTAAATCAGAATCATTTTTCATGATTTCATTAAAATCAGTCGTTTAAGATTATTGTCTTAAGTTCGTTATAGGGAAAGTTTAAAACTGTTTACTACTTCTTGAAAACGTCAGATATTGAAGAATTTTAACGCAATTATTTTAGTCTCTGTATACCACTTCTGTCACCAGGACAATAAATTCTAATATTCTTCTTGATATGCTATTCTCCGATTGGTTGGCAACTTAAAGTTCACGAACCCTCTTTCTCTTCCTCCCAAAGAATTTAGCAAATTCTAAAAGCCATTATCATATACTTTCGTTTTCCCACATCCTTCCTTCCTAAAAGGGAAAACGCGCTAATGATACGAGACATAAAAGATTTCAGCTGTAAAACTACCTCTTACTGAGCTATTGTACTGGAGTAGAATGCTGTCGTGGCCGGCCTAGGTGGTAGGCAAGGTAGGCGGCGAAATCACCTGAGCTAGAAAGCGATAATAACAATAAAAAAGTTTAACTTACTATTTATAGAAAAAAAAAGGAGTAACAAAATCCATCCAAACAGGGATTGATGGGAAAACCAGTTGACGTTCTTAAATTCATTATTTCTCTTAAAATTGAACCAAATTTGAATATTGCTTCAAACATTTTTGCTTACACTGCCCATAATTGTTGATACAGGCAAAAGAATTCTTTCTGGATTAAAAATAATAAAAAATTAATTAAGAACCATGTCCGCTCAAAAATAACTTAATGGGTTAGCAATATTGTATATGAATTGAGTAATGAATTATGTCTGAAAAAAGTTATTCGCTTTTTGCAGAAAAGAAATTTCGAAAGAGAGTGTTTAAATTTAGATTTAGAATTTTTTTTTTTACTATCGTACTAAACTTATTTATTGTTTAAAAATATATTTAAATTATCTCTAAAAATAATAGGTACTAGTATCAGTTTGCAAGTTTGTTGTCATTGGCTCATTAAAAATGCTAATTTTGTTTTCTACCGAAACAATTTTCTGTAAATCTTTATCAGTATTATTGTATTTATTCAGTTTTTTTTTTTTTTTTTTTCATTTTTCTGATTAACATGAATCTTTATCCACGTAAGTCCATACCTAGTTTTATATCTTATTATTATTGTTGCTTATTTATTTCTTGAAAATGTTAAAATATTTGAGGGAGTGTGGAATTTTTTGGGTTTGCTTACGGCGGCAAAAACACTAAGGCTGGCTCTGATGTTGTTCTATTTTGGGCAGGGGAGGGAGATATACATTAAAAGAAATGGAGAATCCATTTAGTTCTATGGATACAAAAGAAAGCTAAAGAAGTGCCCTTCTTTCCGTAAAAACAAATGTTAAAAAGGAAGAGAAATGTTTAAGGCCCTCAAGATTAAAGCAATAAATTTCACTTATTTTTAAGAGTAAGAAATTACTAACAAAAAAGAATGAATCATAAGAAAAAACTGATACAGTTAACAAAAGGGTGAAAGGGTAAACCATAAAGAGATTATCAGAAACAAGAATGTTACTAGCAGATCAACAAAAATGATGCCATCAATTATTTCTTGAGATGTTCAAATTTAATTTATAAAAGCAATCCATATGATTAATATTTAATAGTTTATATTAGATTTAATTAGTAACTATCTTATTTTGTAGAATTTACTTGCATGTGTTAATTTATCGTGTAAAAATTTAATTAACCATGTAATTAATTTTTACTCCTATCGAAAAGACATGCATATTACGATGGAGCTGTATATTCTATCGATTGTAACTATTCCATTAAATTATGCTTATTTAAACTTTATATATAACTATTCATATTATTTCAGAACCTTCATGCAGAAATAAAGCCTTACTAATTTGTATAAAATTGTGAGCCTATTGTGAGCAAAATTTTATTTATATTTTTATCGTATTTTTCATGTAATCTTTCCTTTTCTTCTTTAAACAATTCTTACAATTTTAAAAATGAAAATTTTTTGGATTTCATTCGATGTTCTGGAAGATTATTTGTCTTTAGTACAAATATTACTTTTTTCAAAAAACATTTACCCTCTTCTGTGGGATCTTTTGAAATAAATCGTCTTAATGTAATAGTAATCAGTAAAGGTTTCGTTTCATTTATTTAGAGTTTTATTAACGTTGCACTAGAAGCAACGCGATGGCTATTGGCGAAGGACTTCCTAATTTTAAACTTCGGTCAAATGACGAGGGTGACATTTGAGCTGGCACCCCCTCTCCTAACTTCCACGCCACGTAAACGGGAGGACTTTGGATCTCAACAGATTAACTTACATCATATATGGCGGGTTCTTAGAGGCATAAGTCCCGAACCCGCAACTCGACGAAAACCTCCGCCCGCGAACCTTCGACCATGAACACTAGGCTACCGCGGCCACTTATTAGGTTTAGTATTCATTTTTTGAGAGTTTACTCTTGAAGGGTAAGTTCTTTACTCTATTTTTTTTTTGTTTACTTGCTTTTCCTAGTCGATATATATTATTTAGAACCAGTCTAATTGCTATTTTCTTTTAAACGTGATATATAGTGTTAATTTCTTACTTTTCTTAGGTTTCAATTGATTCTTTACTCAAAAGTCTTTAAGACTTTTCACATTTGACTGGAATTGAAAAGTCCTATGTGGTACAACCATTTTACTCTCTTTTAAAACTAACGATATTTGTATTTCTGTGCAAAAATATCAATATACAGCAGAACCCCACTAAAGGTAATCGCTGCACACCCAATAAAAAGTTTACTGTAACCGAAGGCTCTCCATACCTAATTTTATTGAAACATTGATCGGGCAGCAATTTTTCCACATGTAGAGAACTAGATTTTGGTAAAAGAAATTCCCTGCACGTCACCGATTGAAAGTTTCCTCTGCAATATGTTTGATTATTTTTGTTTTGTCCTATTATAGCAAATGCCTTTTTCTTTACTTAATTCGTCTTTTTTATCAATTTTTTTTCCAAAAGGCTGCTGAGATTTAAGAATGTCTGTTCATTTTGAAGACATTATTTCGATATGGAGATGGAAAGAAAGGATAACGTTAGATGATTCATGCAGCGATTTTTCTGATTTTTCTAGGAGTAGTTTGAAAAGTGGGTTCTGCGTAGTGGACTAGAAGATGCCAGGAAAAGGTACATTAAAAGACGCTTCTATGACGTCCATTCAACGAATTTTTCAAGGGGTAGTTTGAAAATTGGGTTCTGTGTAGTGAACCAGAAGATGCCAGGAAAAGGAACATCAAAAGACGCTTCTATGACATCCATTCAACGAATTTTTCAAGGGGTAGTTTGAAAAGTTGGATTTAACAATGCATAGAAAAGGTGATCATTGGAGAATGGGGAAAGAAAAATACTGTTTATCGGGTAGAGGGCCAATGGTTGATTAATAGAAATGGCGAAAGGGTAAGTCCCTGATTTAGTGGGCAGTGCAGGATTTTAGTGAGAAGATTATGAATGCTGTCTTTCGGGACGCTAATATGTATTTGTAAAATTACTTGTAAGAAAATCTTGTAAGATTAATTTAAATTCACTATAAGTTGACTTTCATTTTCTCAGGAGCTCACTATAAGCGTATAAATTTTTTAGCATTGGTTAAACCGGAGTTCAGTTTGGACCAGTGAAATAGTTCACTGTAGCCAAAAGTTCAATATATCCCGAGTTAATTGCAGTGAGGTTCGATTGTATTGATTGATTGCTTATTAATGTCGCACTAGAAGCAACACGAGGGCTATTGGCGACGGACCTCGTAAATTTGAATCTAGGTCAAGTGACGAGAACGCGACCTGAGCGGGCACCTCCATCTCGTAACTTCCACGCCAATAGGAGAACTTTGAGCCTCGGCAGATTTAACGTGCATCAACCCTGGCTACATGATGGGTCTTGAGGTACGGTTGTAATATTGCGAATTGTAATATTTGGCACACTTATAAAATCAATAATATATCTGCAACATAACAAAATGAGTTTTTTTCCTTCAGTTGAACTAGAATAATATAAAAACTATTATAATATTTAATTGTTTCTATTATGTCTGAATGATATTTCCAAAATCAAAAATATTCATGGGATAGAACGAAAAGCAAATGACTCAATCATATAGTGTTAGCACAAATGAATGACCGGATTTTAAAAATTTATATTTTCTAAACTATATTGTACATTTCAATAAGTGATACACAAAATTAAAGAAAAATACATCAACCCCCCCCCCCCCCACTGATCATCAATAGACGACAGAACATCCATAGAATGCTGTGATTGAAATCCAAAAATGGCGACAACTACAAAGAAGAGTTTTTGCGTAATAGAATATACACATTTTTTTTTTCAATTCTTTCTATAAAGTTTGCATTTAAAAATTGCTACTGAAAGAAAGCACCAGGTCGCAAGGACATTCTGCAATTGTATCGACAATTTAAAGATGCAGGTTGCTTGAGCAAAAAGAAATGCAGTGGCCGTCTACGCGTCTCGAAAGAAACGATGGATAGGATGAGGCACAGTATTGTTCGAAGTAGACGTAAGTCTACGACAAATGCCACCAAAAAACACTGTATATGTACCACAGATGACAAAAACACTGCAAAAACTTAAAGAACGCATTGTGCAGCATTAGAAACCGTTGACAGTTTAATACTACAAAATGTGTGAAACGAGCTTGATTATAAATTAGATTTTGGTTGTGTTAAGGTATCCGCCTACCCTTAAAACGCGATTTTCGGTCAAAAAGTCGATATTTTATGTACAGTCTATTATTAAAACCTGATTTCTTAGCTTTCTAGAACAGTTTCAGTTTTGTTTATATCTTATATAGAAATTTTAGAAAAATGAAGGATTTTCTTCCTTATTTGACAATTTCGTTTTTATTTTTGTTAATTATTATTATTATTATTATTACATTTTTCTGTGAAGAAGTCATCTAACGTTGTTTGCCATTTCCTATTTCGTTCAGTAAACAGTAGTGGATGGCAAGCAGTAATGTACCTGGGGGGCAGGGCAAAAGGACATAACCACAACCTTTTTTTTTTTTTTTTTTTGAAATTGAACGTTAGGAGAATTCTTTTATTATACTTTTTATAGATGTTTATAATTTTAAAATATGAATTTTTTTTTCTTCTCATGCTTAAATATTTTTATCATAGAGAAAGAATTTCATGTAAGCCGATTCCTGAGGAAAGAATAGAAAGCCTTTGCTGTCTCTAAGCGGGTGCCTCTGAGTCAGCGTTTGAAGACGAAGAGAGGAGGGGGATGCATCCTTATAGGAAATACCCCCCCAATGCAAATTTTATTTTTATGGTATCTTAACTATTTTTCTTAAATATTCTTCATTTTCATAATTTTTGTTAATTAATAATTTATATCGATACTTGAACAATTTTAAATAGGAGAAATAAGAATGAAATTGCGTATTATTTACTTTTTAAGGTATCCGCTTACCTTTAAAATGCGATTTTCTGTCAAAAAGTCGTTTTTTTATGTACAGTCTATTATTAAGGCCTGATTTCTTAGCTTTCTACAACAGTTTCAGTTTTGTTTCTATTTTACATAGAACTTGATTTATAAGCATTTTAATAACAGTCTGTGTCAATTTTTTAGAACTGAAAGTAGCATTCTGCTTCCGGAAATGGAACTTTAATGTTTGTTTACATTGATATTTTACGTAATATTGCCCATCAAAATAGCTTCCAACATTCTAGATGAATTTCCCAAGATCCAAAATGCAAATGAATCATTTAATTGTGTAATATGATAAAGAGTACCAAAGGAAGTTTTTGTTTGTTTGAAAACTGTGAAATTTAATGCATATAATGCAAATACATAATTTAACGAAGGACATCAAGGCTTCTTAAAAGTCTTAAATAAGCTGAACTTTGAAAATCCGGGCTACTTCACTGTAAAGGGATACGAAAAGTTGGATTACAATTGAATCAGGGATTTGAAGCGTTATACAACACATGCTACATGAAAGCGTAGGAAAGTCTTAAAGGCCATCAGTAAGAAAAAGAGAAGTTATTTAAGTAATACAGATAGTGAACA
>BMAW01039303.1:404643-416388 GCA_019974015.1 Nephila pilipes | reverse complement strand
CATCATAATAAAATTTACAGAATTGAAATATCTCTATTTAAATTTCAATTTTGGTGTTTTGAACAAGTGTTATTTTACTGCTATTTTTATGTAGTTTTTGAGCTGAAATATTAAAACATTTTTTAATTTATGCAAATTTTACATTGTATTTGAAGTTTTTAACCATATCTTATATGATAATGGATATAAAAAGTTATTTTTTTCAATTATTTAAAAAAAATCCTCTTCGAAGATAGGCGGATACCTTAAGGAAAATCAAACAAAACTGAATATAAAAATTATTGTTTTTCTTTAATTTCGTGTATAACTTATTGTAATATGTGTAATAGTTTTGAAAATATAAAAATTTAAAATCCATTATTTATGTGTACTAACCCACTATCGATGAAACAAAGAGCAGAAACAGAAGAGGAGAAAATTAAATTAAGAGAAAATTAATATTACCATACACATAATCTCATTTTGGTTAGGTAGTAGAATTTAATATCTGAAAGTAAAAGGCTCTGATATTTTTCGGAATATTATAAACTAGACAAAAAATGCATTTCACCATGTACGAAAAGTAAAATTCCGTACAAATACATTTACCAGTCGCTTATGTTTTATGAGTTCTATTTAATGGGTAACTAAATCGGGCAAGAAGCTACCAAAGGCTGAGTCTGAATAATAATAATTAATGACCGAGAAGAGATAATTATGTTTGAGGAGGTAGAATATTGTTATGAAAATTAATTTTCCTCTCTGTGCGTGTGGGAGAGAAAATCAAGTCCAACTCAGAGTATAACTACAAATGGCGCTTTATTCGTAAGTCTTAAAGGACAATACATAGGTAGAACAGCAGATACACAGCACTTGCACAATTCGGTGATATAAATACGGGCAAAAAAACAAGTACAGTCACAGTTATAACACAGCAATGTTTAGCTCAGCAATTTATTGCTTTTCACTGCGGATAGCCTCCGCAGTAATATTCTTCAATTGCAGAGTAGGATCCAACAATTTCCGGCGGATGCATGTTGCTTCTTCGCAGAGTCACCTAGCAAGCTCCACTTCAAGTGCCAACAGCTTTCCGTCGATCTCCTCAGCAGAGTTTCCAACAACAGGTTTCGAAAGTTCAGCGACATTCGGCCGAGTCTCCAGCAGATTCACTAGGATACAATTCCCCGATCGGTCTACAATGTAGATTCCACAGACAAAATGATTCCGTACACAAACCGATTTCTTGACTGTAGCTCTTGGCGTATTAAAAGTTTTTCCGGCCAGGTGAGAAGTCACAAGGAAAAATTCACGAAAAGACGGTAACTTTCTTCCCGTTCGATTTCTCGCTTAGGTTCCAGTACCTTTGAGTATTTTCCATTTGTGGTCAAAGTCACAAAGTTTCTCACCATGTTGCCAAATAATCGTCAAATCCGTCGTCAAGGAGAAGGGGTCAATTGTTTAAACTCTCTTTTGCTGACTGATGACATCTCTGTAAATGCATCTCCTCCTTTGTAAGAGAAACGTTGCAGGGAAGCAGCAACTCACATTCGTAACAATATAGTTCACACATACTTAGGTGTTTAAATTTTGTTTACGTTTTCAAGTACTGATCGGAAAACTATTTTTTTTTTTACTAATTCTTTTAAAGCTTCTTTCTTTGCTGCATTCTGAATATAACAATATTTTAAAATAAGTTGCTTAATTTTTATCTCATGATTAGACGAAGTTAATTAAGTTAATTTTTATGGAATCTTTGTAATTTAGTTTCAGGCATTATGTAGACAAATGTCTCTTATTTAAGACTCCTAGTTTTTCTGTGCCAAAGATTTAAAGGTGAAATCCCTTTTTTTTTTGGACTTTTTTTTTTTTTTATTTTTGTTTGGATTTCTTACAAAATAATTTTATAAAAAGATATGTAGTAAAGTATGAGTTCAGTCAATTGATTGCATTGTTTGTTTATATTGGAATTAATATACATTAATAAGCAAAATCCATTGTTTAAAATACTATTTACAATTTTTATTTTTTCACAAGTAAAAAAAAAATGATGAATTAACGAACTTAAAATGATAACCAGCATATTTTAACTTTAAATATTATTGAAGATATACAAATTTGCAATTAAATATATTTTCAGAAATCCAAAAGTGATCAAAATATTTCTTAAGATAATAAAAAGAAATGAATTCCTATAATTTTTATTTAAAATTATTTAATTGTTTAGTTGAAAAGTATGTGTGTATGATTTTCAATTTACAACTATTAAAAATTAATTCATTTTTTAAAATTAATTTTACCTGTATCTATGATTAACGAAAAAAATTAACAAGTTAAAATTTATCAAAATTTTGATTTAGCCTTTCTTCGTCACTGCTGTTTTTAAGTAGATGAAATATTTTTTCCTGCTTAAGAAGTGATATGCAACAGAGACGTAGAGCTATCACGTACAAAATACGACGATCAATAGAAATTATTTTTTATATACTTTAAATATATAACCTTACATTTGTTTTGTCATTTGTGACAAAATAATGAATATTTTCTTTTCCTTAGTATATATATATATATATATATATATGATTAATATTTAATTTTTTTCGAGGTCGTAATTATCTTCAGAGTTTTTCCCTGTATTCGCTAAAGGAGGAAAAATTTAGTAATCTCATGTATATGTTTAAATATATTTTCTTTTTTTACGTTACTGATGGCCAAACTTTAACCCAACCAAAATGGTTCTATACTTTAAAGAAAAAAGTGATAATTTTATATACAACCAGATTAAAGATCTGATTTTTTTAAATTTTTTTACAGCTAAAATATATCGTACTAAAAACATACTAATATTTTTTTTTACTTGTATTACATTAATGATTTTTTACACTTTCAATTCAATTAATGGCCGATTTAACCTGTACTGAATTATAAAAGAGAGAGATTCTTATGCCCATTTGTTCCTAACCTTTATTATTTTTTTCCAAGATTCTGCTCAGTAAAACAATAGATACTGTATGTGCATTGTTATTGTTTTACCTTTGGTAATATGTATATTGCTTTTCTTAAAATCTAATTAGTAGTTCCTAATAGTTCAAAAAAATTATATGATAATAATAGATTGATTGATTAATTAGCATGGCTAATTAGCTTCTAAAAAGAATTTTATCATTAAGAATGCTAGAGTGGTTTTCGAGTATCTGATTTTTCAGCTTAAAATTAATTTAACAGTTTGTAGCGATGGTTGATTTAGTGCTTTTAGCCCTGCTGTGCTTTTATCTCTCGTCTGATATTCGACTTTGTTACTTTCCCTGTACCCAGTACAATTTGAAAGGATGTAGAAAATTAAATTGTTTAAATGTAAGTTAAATAGAAGTTTAATATTTTATTAAAATCCAATGTGTGAAATTGGAGTTATTGCTATAGGGAGATTTGAAAAAGTTACTTGAAAATGAAAGATTTACTGTAAATTTCTATTTTAGTTTCTGCCAGAGGGGTTGCGGAGAACGGGTTAAATTGTGGTGTCCATTCAGGAGGCAATAGTAGGAAACTGATATTGTGGGCGGTTATTCTCTCTGAGTTCGGCAAGGAACCAGAGAGAGTGTTCTGACTGATAGTTTGGGTATAAACCAGACTTTTGAATATTTCTACTACCAGGAGTGGAATGGAAAAACCGTCTGACTTCTAGCCGTAGGAGTTACGGAAAATGCCGACGTGGGGTGCCTGCAACCGGCAGGATACAATTTCAAGGAGTTAAGAGATCTTTGGGTAAGTGAATGTTACGAACAGTTAGTAAAACTCTATCTTAGAGCTTCCGAGTTTGGTGGTTTTAAAAATGGGTTTCATAATGTTTATACATAATTCAGTGTCTTAAACATTTGAACACGCTAGTTTCCTACTCTCAACGCTTTGCTTAAATCTGTCGAGGCCCGCAGTCCTCCCAAGGCGTGGTGTGGAGAGGGAGGTGTTAGCATGGGTGTTGTTCTCGTCATTTAACCCAGGCTTAAAATTACGAAGTTCGTCGCCTATAGCCCTCGTGGAACTTCTAAGCACGACGTTAATAAAATAATCAATCTCAACGCTTTTCAAATATATATATATATATTTCGATTCAACAAATGTTTTTAAAAAATCAAAAAAATTTGTAATATTACTATTCAAAAAATAAATTATTGAATACAAATATGAAAAAAAAATGTATTACAACAAATTAAATTTTTAAATATTCCGATTTTTCGTGTCACAAGACCTTTAAGTTTATTGAATTCTCCCGCATTTCTTTCACGAAACTCTGAAATTATTCAAGATTTTGCTTACGATATGAAAAAGGTTAACTTCAGAGTGCCGATATACTAATTTATAAAGTTTAATTATCGATCCGCTTATCACGTGGTCTTAAAAAGTGACTCAATATTATGAATTACTTACTCGAACTAATTTAAGACCTGCTAACAGATTTCTTCCCATCCGCACCAAATATCTCTCAAATTAAAAATCAGGTTCTATTGAAATTTAGAACCTAAATTATTTAGACAATTATGTACGAAATTCTGCGAAGGAAATAGATTCTTTCATACAAATTCTGAAATGATACTTATGCAGAATTTCATACAAATACTGAGAATTTTTATTTTAGGTAATTATTTTTTACAAGTTAATTAACTGTGTCATATAATTAAATTCATCAACTTCCTTTAATTTAGTTTCCTTTGAGCTATTAACAATAATATGAATTTTATTGATAAGGCAATAAAAACTTTAATATTATTATGAAAAGTGTTAAAAAGTAGGTGTCGTTTTGAAGAGTCCTCCCTTTTTTTTTATTTTTGCTTTTGTACACAGCAAAAATTTTTGAAGATTGAAGTAAATGAATATAATAAATAACTCAGTGTTAATCTTTCACTTTTTTTCAGTATAAGAAAAAAATTGAAATAAAACGTATTCTTCCCAATGCGATGCTATCATAATTATCTTATTCGATTTTCAAGTTTATTTATTGCATTTGCTATATACCTATCAACTTTATTACAGCTAGAAGCGTTTCTTTATTGATTTGAATAAAATATTTTTGATTTATATCAGTTAGACCTATTTCCTATCATCTCATTCTTCTACATCATAATACATGAAAACATAACCGAAATTAATTTTATTACAACCTAATTATACAGACAATCTGAAAACATTATAGCAACAGTCCCCACTATTTCCCATGTTGATATTCTGTCAAATTAAACCAGAATACGAATTAACTATTCGAAATTTACTTACTTCACTACTGAAACTCGACATTCTAAGAAGTTCACGATCATGACCACTGAATTACAGTGGTTTCCGTTAACATGAATAGTATTTAAGAATTTAAATCTCTGTCTATAAGTGATAAGCATCAATTGTAATATCTTTATTTTAGCTATGTTGCGAACTATTCGTCGTATTTTAACCCTGAGAAAAACCCTATGTACTAAAAACTACATTTCCTAGAACAGGGCGTATCCAAATGACACATTTCAACCATTGACAGTTCCTTAACCACCAGTCTTCTTTCGGTACGTCTATTTCACTTCTAGACACAATAGATGATGATTTATATTTGTTGATAGCATAGAGACATTATAATACCCAAAAAGTCACGGATCGGATATTTTGGGAAAAGGGGCATTTCAAATAAGTCCACCATCGGGCAAAAAGGGCAGAGAAGAATCAAGATTAACAAGATTTTGGATAACAATACAAGTAGAAAAGTCTGGCTGGCAATTTCAAAGAAAATTTCTTACCATGTGATTTATGAATGCTAACACGAATTCTCACGCTTACAAAATTCCCTGTACGAAGGGTACTGGAAATTCCTCTTCAGAGTCTTTAGCCCACTCTTGTGTTAATAACAAAGAATACACTTATTTATTCAAAGAGCTCAAGAAGGAATTATTTAAGAAATAATTTTTACACTTCTGAAGGATACTTTTTACATGCTATATTTAAAAATATAATGCAATTAACGCCCTTTACAAGTTTTATCTGTTCAAATATTCAATATTCAACTTTAAAAAGTTATTTATTTGTGCTCATTTAAGGGAAGGGGGTCCATTTTTTTTTTTTTTTTTTTTTTTTTTTTCTGTAATGAAAAAATATTGTTAAGAACAGGATCTTAAAATTACATTAAGTTTATCAACTTGTTTTTAGCAAGAATATTGTTAACAACAATGCCATAAAATTGTAATAAGCGGCTAACTTTTCAACAAATTAATATTATTCAAATTTGATGAAAATGAAAATTTCAACTTAAACAGCGCTTATAAATGCCAATCTGAAGAAAAAAAACGCGAAGAAAATTTGCTTAAAAAGATAATTAAGAAGCTTTTCCTTTCTTTAAAAAGATAATTAAGAAACTTTTCTGAAAAGTTTCTTAGTTATCTTTTTTAACAAATTTTCTGTAACTGCCAGAAGAAATTTCGCGTTTCAAATAAACAGAAGAAAGAAACCATGGTTTGAAAATACATGCTAGGTAATAAAAAATTTAAGTTTCTATAATGATTCTGAATCACTTCAATGAAGTCATAGTAACAAAACGAAAATATAAATGTAGGAAAGGCAAAAGCAATTATTATTTCATTCTCAAATGTGATGCGATTGCTAATTAATGTCACACAGAAAAGCAACATGAGGGCGATTGATGACGGGCCTTGTAATTTTAAACCTCAATCAAGTGAGGACGACGACATCTGAACTGTCACTCCCCTCTACAAACTTCCACACTACGCCAATGGGAGGACTTGCGACCTTGACCAGATTTAACGTGCATCAGCCCCGCTCACAACAGGTCTTTTGTGGCCTCATGGCTCGACCGAAATAATGCCATTCGCGATTCTTTCTCCACTATTAAGACCTTTCATTTTTCATAACATGTTGGTAACTAAAATAAAATTACGTAGAACTCTACTTTCAAGAAAACATAACTGAATTATTGTAGTCGAATTATTTTTTTACAGTAATTAATGTAATAAATAATGCGATGATCATTGCATGTCTGTGCGTTTTATTAATTTATTTGATTTAAATGAATACATAATTTCATTTTGCTTAAAATCCGAGTTATTTTATTTTACTGGTGTTTGGGAATTGAGAGAAATTTTATTTTTGGTTGATTACACCTCCTGAAATACCGGACAGATTTTAATGATATAGGTATTTTGAGTAGGTAGATGTATTACAAAAAAAAGAAAAGAAAATGCTATGCAACAGTTACTGTACACACGCATAATCGTGTGTACGGTAACTTTTCACCAGCGTTAGAAAAAATATAAAAGAGAGATTTCAAGATGAAACAAAAAAATATGAGTTAATCAGCCTATGTCTAAGACATGAAGATCTGAGTCCATTCAATATGATGCCTGCCTAGACCTTCACAACCGATATTTTCCACTTATTTTATGATAAAATTTTGGAAAAGATTTAGGTTTATATGGATATCTAGCGCATATTGTTCTTGGTCATGCAATATTTTGCCTCTTTGAGAAGAAAAACAATCATTTTAAGTAAATGGGACTAATATCATTGATTATTACCTGGCGTCGATTGAAACTACATTATTAAAGTTGATTCGAAATAATTCCTTAAAGATAACTTTAATAGTAATGATCAGTGTGGGAACCGGTATCAGAAAATGAATTCATTTCTTATTTTTTGAGCAATTAAAAATTATTTATTTAGTTTGCTTATAAAAGTATACAGAAGTTGCAATAATTGTAATAATTATACGTATTCCACACCGCAAGTTTAATATTTTTCAACTCTTGTAATAACAGCTTTCAAATTATGTTTTTATTTCATAAAAATTTTTAGTCTCTTATTTATTAAATGCATTTATGCATTATTAATTAGGATAACCATTTTATTATTTGTGTATTATCATTAGTATTTAAGAATTATTTAAATAATATTGCTAAACAGCACAAGTTATCTATATAATTTATGTTTTGTGCGAATTGTTTTTTGAAATCAACATACTGTTTTCCAGTTTATTTTATGCGAATGTGCAATGCATATATGTATTAGAAAGGGTTCGTTCAAAGGTGGTTGGCTTCAGAAAGGGATCCATGAATTTCAATTTAATAGTAAAAGGGCCTACGGAACAAACGAAGTTAAAAACTCGTAATCTTCTTGATGAACAAATTTCAAAAGAATTTTTGGCATGATAGATTTAATTGACCTAATTAATTCTACACTGTAAATAGCTGAGTTTTATGATGAATAAATGTTATGAAAAAACAATAGATGAATCAATTCATATTTCAATAATTTTCTATAAAACTTCAATTCTTTTACTCTCGTAATTAATAAATTTTTATCGATTAACTATAATTTCTTATCACTCTGCAAACTTTAAATGCACAGGCTGATAAGGTGCATCAAAGACCTATTTAAAGTAACGCGCCTTTATGTAAGTGAATGTTGAGAGTGGCCTTATAACTTGAAAACATTCAAAGTCTTAAACATAACAAATAACAGCCAAGAAGAAGAAAGAAAAAGAAAAGCTTTACGTTATTTATTTATCTTTGATAATTTGGTACAATGAGTGCAAAACTTAAGAATCGCCTGAATCTCTTTTAGGAAGAAATGTTTATTTGATTAACTTTGTAACAATTGTTTGTTCATTTTGGGTTATTCTTAATTTTCTCTTCACAAACCTCGCGGACTTTTTAGTTGCGTAAAATTGCAATTTCTTCCCAGCCCGGATGAAGCGTTATTAGGTGTATTAAATAAAAATAAAAAGTGAAGCGAATTAGAGATAGTGAAATATAAATGAAATAGAATTGAAAGAAAGGAGAGGCAGACAGAGGATAACGACATACTGATTGATATTTGTAATTTGGATTGAGGCGAATTGTAGATAAAGTACTAAGATAAGAATCGGGTGTTAGCGAGAAGTGTTTGAATTAGAACGAGTGATTTGGTAAGTTAAAACTTTATTGTTAGGGCCTAATCTAGGATTGACGATTTAAGAGAGAAGAAACTTATATATTCTTGAGTCGTTAATAAATTGTTTTGATCTTACGTATCATCAATTGGAATCTAATTCTTATTAACTACTTAATTAGACTGAAACATTGTGGTAGAATTAAATAATGATGAAAGAACGTCATATTGTTCATACAAAACACAGAAATATAAACATACTATTCTAAACTTGGATATTAATGAGAAATTTGCTATTTTTATTGAATTTCTAAGCCCTTTTGAGATTGCATTAAGTTGCATTTCACAATAAAACCATAGCCTTTTGTGATATGATCTTCATTTGAGATTTTTCGCTTATCCACAAACTGCTAATGATTGAAAATATTATTTACGTTGTTCCCATGATACTTTCCACCGCTTCCTATGCATACTTTTAGTGAAATCGACAACAGTTGCAATTTCCAATCAAACGCAAGGCAGGTTTCGGTGTATTTTGAGGGACATGTAATAACAGAATGCAATAAAATTCGTGTCATCAGATCAACCATTGTAATTTATTTAATGAGACCATACATATCTTGTAGCCAAAATTTTGTGTCATATTTGTCTAATCTAAAAAAATCAATTTACAATTGAGTCTCACACCCATATTCAGAAAGAAATTTTAGAAAACGAAATTTTATTAAAATGGTGTAAGTTTTAAGTCATATACTGACTTAATGATAACATATAATCTGTCATATTATTAAAACTGTACGTAGAAGGATACGGAATTTAAAATCGTTTTGACATATATCATAGGTTCGAGACCTTCGAGACCAAGGTACCTCCCCCTTTTTCCGCTTCGAGATTTTAACGAACACCGAACTGAATGGAGGTGTTCAGACAACGGAATTTATAGGAGTTGGTTAAAGTTCCCGAACCAAAGGGCGTGGGAAAAAAGAGAAGAAAGAGTTTAACCGAGCGAGCAAAGAGGAACATTTTTGGTCGGTTCAGCAAGAAACAGAAGTCGTGTACCTTTTAACATTTTCTTATGCGAGCTTCAGATTTGAATATCCCACATTGTAAATGACATTCAAAGTTGAAAACATTTTGAAAAATTTACCTTGAACTAAGCGTTCTGTTTCTTTTTGTAGTTAGGAAACGTAATAGAGAAATTAAATTTATGACATTCAATATATGGGCATAAAAAAGAATATTAAATTATTGTTATCATTTCAAATTAATTTTTATTAATTGAGCTCATTCAAGTTAATCAACATTCCATGAAAAGTACGGAAATTAGCCTTATATTAATAAATAGTATAAAGAATAATTTAAAAACTGTTTTGTATCCTTTCTACCAGAACAGATACCAGTTAATATGAATTTAAGCTTTTAAACTTTTCCTTTGAAGAAATCTCAAAAATTGGGCAACAAAAATTTATTTCTTAGTAAATACATTATAAATCCTGTTAACAGACATAAATCCTGCAAATACATTATAAATCTTGATGAAACCTGTTTAAATAGACACTTGTACAGACATTTGCACACCTCAGGAAGTGATTGAGTGATTTGTCATGGATATGGAGCAGTAAAGGTTATTTATTGTCCCATGAAGAAGTGATTTATATATCATCGCCCTTTACTACCCGTCGTGCAGAACTTGCATGCTAAAAGGCGGCAGAATTTAATGGTGTGGATGAGAATTTCTGTTCCTTTGCATGAATTCCTCTTACTTGTTCTGTATTTTTACTGCGCTTAACCCGTTATTTGATTCACTTATTTTTTTTTAGATTTCCTCGAACCAAAACCTCAAAGGTGATTACTTAACAAATATGAGGAAACATCAAATTTGTTGAATTTTAAGGAAAAAAAACACGTTTTGCATTAAATTAATACTAAATAGTATTAATACTAAATGCAAAAATAAATTAAATTAATATTACTATTTACTAATTTTATCAAGTGGATGTGAAAATGAAGTATCTTCGGTAGTTTCTCAAAAAGTGTATTTTTTTAATTTATATATTCAAAATAAATAAATTAAAGCATATATATGTAATGATTTAACTTAATTCCCGTTAATTTCTCACTATAATAATTTAATTTACTAAATTTACCCATTCTCTCCTTTAAAAGATAATGTTCATTCGTACTTCCTGATCCCCTTCCAAAGTATCCTTTTATTTATTACATCACGCGCTCTTAAAACTGGTTAAATCCGCTTAAACCAATTATAAATATGTCAAAACAATCCCTTCAAATTCCCTATCTATTATGATATTTCTTCGGAATCCCTTAATCTATACCACATGTCTCTGACGTTTCAAATGAAATTTCCCTCATATATAAACACAAACACAGCGAGAAGAGCTCTCCTTCATCGCACTACTCAAACTTCACCCAAGACTTAGACACATTATTCAATTTAAATAACAACTGCGTCATAATCGGTGATTTTAACGCCTAACACCAAACCTGGAATGCACACACCAACACACCCAGGGGAGTTAATTTACACAATTACATTAACACTAATGACATCACACTAGCCTACCCACCCACACACACTAGATATGGTACCAACTCAGCATCAACCATTGACTTTGCACTCATTAAAAATTCGCTTCCAGCGAAGAGCTCTGTGATGCATAAGCTTGAATCAAAAGGCGGAGTGGAAATGGTCTCTCTCTCCGCTTAAAATAAAAATTCCGTGAAAATTCAATACGCCTCGACTGTTATTTCCATGACATACATTCAATAGTTGTTACAAGAAAAAGATAATATTATGTGATATATATATATATATATATATATATATATATATATATA
>BMAW01039303.1:293153-399407 GCA_019974015.1 Nephila pilipes | reverse complement strand
ATTGTAATCCAACTTTTCGTATCCCTTTACAGTGAAGTAGCCCGGATTTTCAAAGTTCAGCTTATTTAAGACTTTTAAGAAGCCTTGATGTCCTTCGTTAAGTTATATATTTGCATTATATGCATTAAATTTCACTGTTTTCAAACAAACAAAAACTTCCTTTGGTACTCTTTATCATATTACACAATTAAATGATCCATTTGCATTCTGGATCTTGGGAAATTCATCTAGAATGTTGGAAGCTATTTTGATGGGCAATATTACGTAAAATATCAATGTAAACAAACATTAAAGTTCCATTTCCGGAAGCAGAATGCTACTTTCAGTTCTAAAAAAATGACACAGACTGTTATTAAAATACTTATAAATCAAGTTCTATGTAAGATAGAAACAAAACTAAACTGTTCTAGAAAGCTAAGAACTGAAGCACGATAAATTCCACACCTTTCTCAATTAATAATAGACTCTACATAAAAAAAAAAACGACTTTTTGACAGAAAATCGCATTTTAAAGGTAAGCGGATACCTTAAAAAGTAAATAATACGCAATTTCATTCTTATTTCTCCTATTTAAAATTGTTCAAGTATCGATATAAAATTATGGAATAACAAAAATTATAAAAATGAAGAATATTTAAGAAAAATAGTTAAGATACCATAAAAATAAAATTTGCATTGGGAGGGGTATTTCCTATAGATATGCATCCCCCTCCTCTCTTCGTCTTCAAACACTGACTCAGAGGCACCCGCTTAGAGACAGCAAAGGCCTTTCTATTCTTTCCTCGGGAATCGGCTTATATGAAATTCTTTCTCTGTGATGAAAAATATTTAAGCATGAGAAGAAAAAAAATCTTATTTTAAAATTTTAAACATCTATGAAAAAATATAATAAAAGAATTCTCCTAAAGTATTTCAATTTCAAAAAAAAAAAGGGGGGGGGGTGATTATGTCCCTTTGTGCCCCCCCCCGGGTACACCATTGCTTGCCATCTACTACTGTTTGCTGAACAAAATAGGAAATGGCAAACAACGTTAGATGACTTCTTCACAGAAAAATGAAAATAATAATAATTAACAAAAATAAAAACGAAATTGTCAAATAACGAAGAAAATCCTTCATCACAAACATAACTTCTTAACTATATCTTTTTTTATTTTCACATGAATGTTTAATGAATAGAAATACATATTAAATATAAGTCTATAGTTAATGAAACAAAAAGTATTTAACAATTAATGTTACCAAAAAAACTGATAAATTAACTTATTCTCAGTTCAATTCCACACCTTTCTCAATTATCCTCCGCGTAGCGGGAACTGAAGCACGATAAATCTGTGGAGGTTCGAAGTCCCATGATGTGGAAGTTAAGAGAAAGAGGTTTTAGATCAGGCGTCGTCCTTATTTTTTGATCGAGATTCAAAATTGCAAGATTCAGTCTCCAATAGCCCTCGTATTTCTGCTAAATGCGACGTTATTAAACAATAGATTTCTCAATTAATTAGGTATTAAGATAACCTATTTTAACTATGTTTCGCCTAACGCTGGAATTTGTTGGAATTATCCTCCATGCTTAGTTGGGGCTTACTAAATTATACCCCCCCATAGTTACAGAGCATTAAATATTCAAATTCAAATTAAATTACATTTAATTAGTATGGTAAAATATTTTTCAAAGGTATGAAGGGCTGTGTGAAATACACAAATATAAGGAAATAGAATTAACTTAAAGAAAATATAAAACAATTATTACAAGTTTTTAGTAATAAAAATAAAACGTAATAAATTATATTAATAAAAGAATATTTAACGAAGATCTCCTTTCAAATCTTTGAAAATTAGAGTAAAATATGATAAAGACGTTCGCAGTAATTCTGTGAGATGATGTTAAATGTGAACGATCTTTGGATTTCGCATCTCCCCAAATTACACACCACGCCATTGGAAAAACTGGGACCTCGACCAGATTTTCGCATCATTGAGAAAGTACAACGCTTTACAGTAATATGTTGTACCAAAAATTAGAAATAAAATGCTTGCAACTTTATTTAAGGGTGAATTTATACAGTGAAAAAATGCTCTGAAATAATAAAAAAAGGGATTTAGATTTAAGTTACACTTAACAAAATGCCGCATATGCCAACCCCCTAAATTTTACAAAAAGATTCTTTCAGGTTAAATTCATTAAATATTTTGAAGCCTTTTAAAAGATGAAGATATAAAATTATATCAAATGCTACTTATTATTTAATGATTTTCTATTATGAATTGTGCTTTTAGAGTTTTACTCAAAAATGCGTTCCATTTTCTGCAATTAACCCTCATAAAAAAGGAGTGATTTTAACTGTTTATTAACATCGCTCTGAGAAGCAACACGAGGGTTATTGGAGACGGATCTCGTAATTTTAATTCTCAGTCAAGTGACGAGAACGACATCTCAGTTGGCACTTCCCTCCCCAAATTACACACCACGCCATTGGAAAAACTGGGACCTCGACCAGATTTAATATACATCAAGCCCTTCTACACGGTGGTCTTTCGAGGCATTAGGGCTCGAATTCCCGGCTCGACGAAAACAACTCTGCTTGCGAGTCCGCTACCATCCCTACTAAGCTACCGCGGTCACTAAGTTCCGAGAGCTACAAAGACGACCGAGATTATATGTAATTGTTTTTATTTTTTGGTTATTGCTCTTAATTTTTCTCTTGTCAGTATTGTTTTTCTAGATTGAGATGTAGGTGCATTCTTTGTGGATATCTAGAAGGATTCCTATAATTGGAATTATAACGGTGAGGCCATCTTATTCCAGGACGAAGGAGTTTGAATAAACCACTGTTATTGGAATGCTGTAGAGGGCGTTAGTGCTTCTGGTTCATTGGTTTTATTGTTTTATTTTCGTTGGTTGCACTAGAAGCAACACGAGAACTGTTGACAACTGACCTCGTAATTTTGAGCCTAATTGACGAGGACGACACCAAAGCTAGCACATCCATCTCCAAACTTCACACCACTTCAAAGGAAGGACTTGGGAACTCGACCAGATTCAACTACAGCAGCCGCGCTCAAAACGAGTGTTTAGAAGCATCAGGGCTCGAACCCACGATTCGAAGAAAACAACGCAGACCATGATCAGCGTCAATTATCGCTAGGTTACCGCGGCCACTCATAAGAGAGTCTTACAAGGGTGTTTCAAAAAGTATTTTTTATTTGAAAATAGATGGTATAATTAAGGTAAATTGTTGTTAGTATTGGGTGATGTCATCTATTAAATGGAGGCGAAACAAATTTGACATTGATTCATAAGTTAGTTTTCATTCGGTAGTCATTTGCATCCAAACCAAAATTTAATTGCTAACGTGTCGCACTTTCACCGTCGATGATAAACAGATTCACCTTTATACTCCGGAAACCAAGCAATATTCAAAACAATGGGTTGATTCCAATGAACTTGCTCTAAAGACGGCGAGGATGATCTCATCGGCCGGAAATGTTAAGACGAAAAATTGTAGAGGTGCAAAAGGCGTTATGATCACACGAATACGAGTAACTGAAACTTAGACAGCTGTCTAATGAGTCATGATCTTTACTAAAAAGAAGTAAGTTATCCGCGACTGGAAACACTATCAAGAAATGTGCAGAGACCAATTATCTGGTGTCAAGCGAAAATTCGAAATACCCTTAAAATGAGAAGGATACTTCTTCCCGAAAGAGGACGTATTTTTGAGTATTTAAACACTATACGTAATTTATATATTTTCTATCTCTCACCATACGCACGAATATTATAATTTAATTCCTATCATTCTCTGTCCTGTTATATATATATACGAAAGTTGGGTTTTAAAAATAATCACACGCACATAAAAAAAATGTGCATGTTACAGTTTGTTTTTGTATATATTTATTCTGATTTTTCAAAGCTTCAAAAAAATTAAGCGAACAGTTTCTTTAAAAAAAATCTAAGATTTCATTTTCATTGCTGGATGAGTCAAGCATAATTAATTATCTTTGAATTATAAAATAACACATCAACTTAATGATATCTTCACATACAGTTGTGTGAGGAGACTCTCTTTCTATACTTATTGAAATGGCTAAGTATTAACTCAATTTAAAACTGCGAGGAACTTTAAGCAGAACTTTGTGAAATACTAAGAAATATCTAATATGTGACATAGAAAAATGTTTGATAGAATTTCATCTTTATTGCTTAAAGTAATAAAATGATAGAAAACTATTTTGAAAATTTATATACATTTCTTAGTTAAAAAGTTTAAAATAAAAATTCATAAGAGATATGAGTAGTTTTCTAAAATTCCTTTGTTGCGAGTGAGTGAGTGAGGGGAATGGTTAATGGCGCAAGAGAAGGGTGGTAGTCAAGTGGTTTTGGGCGCCAAATCTCGGCTGATGTTTCTTTTGTCGCAGTTAAAAATACTGATGCTATTGAATACCCGCCGTATAGTGGAGTTGATACACGCTAAATCTGTCGAGATTCCAAGCTCTACAATTAGTGTGGTGTGGAAGTTTGGAGAGGGAGTTTCAGGTATCGTTTTTGTCACTTGATCGAGTCTCAAAATTACGAGATCATTCGCCAATAGCCCCCGCATTGCTTCTTGGTGCAATATTAATAGCAATCAATTAATCATGAACCTAAAATATATTTGTGGAAGTCAAATTTCTTCATATTCTTACAAAATATATTCTAATAATTATTCAAATCTCTACCTCACCGTTTTCTGATTTTCTTAAAACAATAGCAATAGGCTATTGTTTCAATCCTCGAAAAAATGGTCACCTGATCTTTTTTTCAAAATACAGTTTTTTTTATATGATTTCCAAGCCAATCTCTAATAAATAAATGAGTGCGTGAGTAAGTGTGTAAATAAGTGTATGTGTGAATCAGTGAGTATGAAAGAGGAAGTGACAGTGCATGAATGAATGCGTGAGTGAGTGAGTGAGTCAATAAATCAATCAAATGTCCATTTCGTTGTTACGTTATCGTTTGCTTTAATTCTTATATTTAACTGAATAATTTAATAACTATACTTTTTGGTGGCTAATGCTGTTTCTTCCAGACAGAAATTTTTCCTTTTGCATTTCCCGATATATATATGTGTGTGTGTGTGCGTGTCTTAGCGCGTGCGTGTGTGTGTAATTTATCTACTTTATATATTCAAATGAATCAATAATTTCGATATTTATTTTGAAATATGTGAGTCGTAGAACGCTATTGAATTGAAGGCAGCATGAAAAAAAAATTCCCTTTCAAAATAAAGTTTTTTTATGCCTTGAGAATCAGAAAATTCTTAAGAATTAGAATCGTTATATAAAAATTTTCATGTTTTCTCATTTTATTTAACTCTTTGTGTTACAACTACCACTTTTATATGATTACCAAGAATGTTTTTTATAGATGTAAATTTCATCCGCTTCAATTTCTTATGATGCATTAATTTGTCCGGAATTACTAAGTTTAATTCGTAGAATTCACTCCAGAGGTAAGGAAGTTTGGATTGCTTCGATGGTTTGATTCAAGGTCGTTCTAAAGCAATATAAGTGTTATACTCTAGTTAAAAGACGTAAGATTCTCACAGCAAGAATATTTCTCACGAGAAATAAAAACCGCCAAACACACCAAATTTCTTAGATTATTCCGCTCAAATGCATATCTCCAATCCTTTTGCCCTTTGACCATTCATCAGTATTGCCAGCACGTGTTTTTTGTAAATCGAAGACATACATTGGTTCCCAGAAGTTTACCCACTGGGTATGAGATTCGGTAACTTTGATGTCAGGGGACAGATTCCGAAAACATTCATCTAGTTGCCGACTATGTCTACCATTCCCTTTCACTGACTCTTGTTATAGAGCTTATTTGAAACACAGCGGGAAATCCGGTATAAAATAAATTCCAGTGACTACTTTATTCGTATGATCTTATTGTAATCGTCACAAAATAGAATTTCTAAGCCTTTGATGTGAAATTGAAGGTGGTCAGTCCTTTTTCTATGATCGTCTCTTCTTCTTTGTTCAAGCAGCTGCATATACCAGGGGCAAAATCCTTAAAGGGATGTTGAGTAAAAGCCCAATTCTGTATCTAAGGCTTACGGAAAGATGATGAATGCTTACAGCTCTTTTGACCTAGTGTCCAAGAATAGAGCGCAAACTCTTTTTCTGACAGCACAAATTGTCCCTAGAATAATATCTTAGTCTAATTACATTAGTTTACTTAGAATAACGTATTTTAATGTATTGTTGCATATCTATTTGAATCAAATAAGGTTATATCTAAGGAAAATATAATTATAGTTTTTATATAAATCTTTCGCGTCAATAAAAAAATTGAGTATTCCTATAATTCTTGAGGATCTATAAGAATTAATTTAAGATAAAAATTTTTGGATAGTTATCATTTATGCATTTTTTTTTTTTTTTTTCATTTTCTTCTAATCTTTAATCCAACTGCGACAGAAAAGAAAATACTCTATATTATAGCCTAAGATATAAGGAAATAATCTATAAAATAGCTATTGATTCTAAAATATTCTTGTTAGAACCTAAATAACTTTTTTTAAATTTATGAGAACAAACAAACAAAAAAAAAATACTAAAGATAAAAAGACTTCAAATGTAAAAACATATATAATAGTAATGAGATATAACAGTGATCTACATTTTCGAAATGTTATTCATTTTTTTTTCGTATAATAAATTTATATTTTTATTGAACATTCAATGAAATGATTTTTCTAAACAAAAATTTGGAAATTAACAGTGATAATTAAGAAATATTTTCCTTCCTAAAGCAATTGCTACTCTTATTTTACTCAGATAAATAAATTAAAAGATTATGTCCCTTTAATACAGAAATAAAATCCTGAAAATACCTACTCCTTTCTGCAATTGAAAACTTAATAAATTTAGAAAATTAAGAAATTAAAGGCAGATATTATGGCATAAGTGATCGTGAGTGAAATATGTAAACAGTAATTAAATGTAATCATTGAATAAATTGTTATTAAGTCACTAAATAGAATAAGTAAAAAAAAATTTGTGGAAAGAAGCGTATTTTCAGAACTGAAAGAATTCTGGTTAAAATTAAGGTTTAAAGGAGAACTTGGACATTTTCTCAAAAAAAAGGATGCAAAGTTGTGATTTTCAGAGTGTTTTTAAGATTTCTTACAAAAGTCAGAGGAAATTCTAGCTTCTTATTTTAAGTTAATGCTAATCAATACATACGAGTATTATAAATGACAAAAGCCTGTTTTTTTTTCTTTTCTTTTAATAAAACCATCATATCCTTTTGTATCCGTAATTATAAATAAAATCAGTAACACCCTAGCTTCACCTTTCTCTTTTAATTGTGCCATTACTATTTAGAAATATTTGGTCACTAATTTAATAGTCTGACAATGGAGCAATCAAATTGGCTTTACACTAATTTTTGAATACTCAAAATTCAATATTTAAATTATTATACGTGTAGAACAGGTCACGAGTTAGAACCCCTAAAACTTAATGTCAGAAATTATTACTTATATGACACTGCCTTACCGGATCCGATCTAGTACCAAACTTCTGAGGTGGATCCTATTACACGTCTATTTAGAGGGAATTATTTCCCTCTTACATCTAATCTCTTTCTTCCTATGAGCGTAATTGTACACCTATTTTCATTTATCTAATCTTTCAATCTCTCCCTCTCTATTACAACTCTAATATTATTAAACTCTCCGCAACTTATAAATATCATATCAATCTAATTCACTACACTTCAATATCTCTAGTCTGATTCGCATAAGTCAAGCTTCATTCACTAGAGGAAATTCTCGAATCAAATAACATCATGTGAAAGTTCAAAAGAAGCAAAATGAAAGGAAATACGTGAGGAAACTTCGTTAAAACTCAATTGCCTGAATCTTTAAAATTTTTAAAAATTTCTGAATTATATATATTAGAATAAAAAAAAACTACAAATATATTGTAAAATTTTTTGAATTTTAAAAGTCATCAATGGATTTATATTAATAGCGTTTGAAAAGAAATATAAAAATATACCTTGATTTTATTAATATTATCGATGTTCATTGACTGGTTTCATTCGTTATTCAAGCGTTTAATTTTTTTAATATTATCCAGTAATCAGATCATTTTATTTTAAATATGTCAGTTTTGCTATCAAATTAATTGTTTTGTTCAACTTTATGAATTATTATGATAAAGTAAAATGACTATTTAAATTTATAAATTAAACTTCTTCCATTGAAGATACACTCAAACCATACACAAACATCTTTACATCGAAATAACAAAAGCTGGTTCCTTCCGTTTTTATACATCCTAAACAACTTAGTCATTATTTTCATGCATTTTAAATATTGATATTAATATTCCAAATGCCAAAGGGAAAGGAAGGGAGGGGAGATACTTCCATGTAATCGTAGTGAGTTCACTTTAGGTCACCTCCAATAACTAAACCAAATAAAATTCACAACCATTGGCCGTAAGCGTCTATGAGAACGCTTCAATTATAATGTAAGGTAGCTATTTATCGCCATCAAATTCAATTAATTCGACCTTACTATTAAATTTCACACGTGGAAAAAAAAAGATCCCTTCCAAAGTGGCTCCTGACTCATCATTATAAATTTGCTTCGCATATGTATAAGCAGGAATTAGAAAAACCAATAATATTATTAATAATAAAACCCCAAAAGGGCGGGGTCTGTTGGTCAGACAGGTGTAGAAAGGTGATCTTTTACGCGTGCCGTGAAGTCCAGCTCTTTGGTGAGATCAAAGAAGCCGCTTTAGCTTCTCAGATTGTAATTAGGCTTCATTTGATTCAACTTCAAAGACGCCGCTTTCAATCAGACACAGTGAACAGCTACAAGGGATGGTATGGTCTCAATTGTGAAAGCTGGCGCCGCCATCTTATTGCACGAGATTGCATATTACTAGAAGTACTTATATCTAAATCCTTATATTGTAAACAAATTACTACTATCTAATAAACAATTTGAAAAATGATTTGAATCGAATCTTAAGTACATGTAACTAGTAACCCTTCAGGGACTCACGCACCAATTGATAGGTTTTTAATAGCCACGCATATTTAAAAACATTGCCGTTTTCTTAAGCAAAACTTGAAAATTCGGGAAGCGCACAAAAAATTATAGTGTTGTAGAATGTTTAACAAGGCATATATTTAAAAAAAAAATGTTGTACTTTTTATAAGTCGAAAGAATATATCATTCGACATCAATCACGTAATTTGTGGTTTTAATTTCTAAAAATATTGATAATGCAAAGCAAAAGTTAGCTTCTAGAAGAAAAAAAGTCAAATATATATGTGTATATACATAACTTTTAACTTTCAATAAAACTTAAAAGCTAATATATATACACTTGAGCATATATATATATATATATATTCATTTCAAATGTTAAGCCAATCATTTCAGCTGTAGAAAAATTTTTGAACTGCCATTTATAACATTTGATATTCCAAATTCCCGATCTTCTAATTTACTCTTAAATATATTTGCCTAAATATTATTAATATAATTACTTGTCTCGTTTACAAGAGAGTTCCGTAGCTGATTACATTAAAGTAGAATTATGATTTCGTTTTGAATTTCCCCAAAAGTTAATAATGGAAGTTATAGCACATTTGATATAATTGGTCTACAAAATCATCACATGGTGTGCTGTGTAGTTGAAAGTTTCTAGTGTTTAATAGTGTTGCCTTGTGACTTCAGCATGAATTAAAATTACCAAAACAGTATCGCTAATAACCCATTGATTGGGCCTAATAGATATTAAATTTTTGATCTATACTAATTGTAAAAGCAAGAATTTTAACAAGATTTTTCCGATATTTTTATTGAGAAACTTTACTCGCGTGCTTGATTTGATACCATACCAAATTTACAATTTATTTTTTAATTAATTGTAATCAAGAAAGTAAATTTAAGTGAACTGTCAAGTCTTATATTCAGTGGATGGTCTCATTGAAATAGCGTTATTTACTCCAAGACCTAAATATATTGAAAGATATGTCGATATATTTTACAGTTATTACTTAAAGAGAATTTTTTTTCATGTGTTTGTTAATTTTATTAAGAATAAATAAATTAAAGTATTTTGTTACCTAGAACCAATAATGAGATTTCAGCTACTGCAGACTTTTATTTAAAAAAGAATAGGTATAGAATAATTATTACACTTTTTAATTAGCAACAAATTTTATCAAAAATAAAGTTCATTAAATATTACAAAAAATTATATACAGTTAATTATATTACATCACGTGAAGAAATTTTTGAATTATTTTAATTGAAACTCTAAGGCAATACATTTTACCTCTCATTTCAAATTTACCTTTCTTTTTTCATGCGAATTACTTATAACTTGCATCATTTCTTAAGAGATCCTAACCAAAAGTTAGATATTTTCAAATTCAAAATAAAGCCAGATTTGTCTAAAAATTATCTTGTTTTTTTTTAGTTTATTTATTTATTTTATATAATGCCCTTTTAAAACAAAAAAAAGTTTTCAAGATTATCAGTTTTTTTTTTTTTTTTTTTTTTTTTTCATTTTGAACTACTTGTAAAGATGTAGAATGTGTGCGTGGCTTTATTGTAAAAAATTATTGCAGAATTCAATAGAATTAGATTTTTTATCCTTAAGTATTCTGCTTTTCTACGCTAATACACATTTTTTCATTAGAAAATTCTCTTATTCATATATACATATATTTTTAGCTGTTGTGAAAATTTCAATTATTAACGAAATTTTCTAAGGTGTTCTATGTATTTATACATGCACTTTAGTATTAATAAATGCCATGAATTACTTTAATACAAATTATTTTCATTGGCATGTCTGACACGACAACATAGTATAAAGTGTCAATTTTTCGAAATAAAAAAAGTATCCTTACTTACATTTTCTAATTAAATGTTCACAGGTATTAAATGCGTTTCGTCCTCAGTCGATAAATTAATAAAATATTTAGAAAAACAAATTTAAATCAATTGGTACCAGTGCAAGATAAATAATGAATGTATATATATATATAAAGTCTGTGCGAGCCTTTGGATCTGAGGAACTAATTACTAACTAGTATTCGAACGCTGATATATAAATATATATAATTAATGGTATAAAATGATTTTTCTGTCGGACAAAATATTGGCTTTCAAAATCATAATTCTATCCGAATTTAGTAGGTGATTATTCAATTGAATGCTGCGTGACCTATAAAATAATGATTTTGAAAAATATATTATAGATTATACTCTGATTAATTCTACAGAAAAAAATAAATAAATTCTTAAAATATGTGTGAGGTAAATTAACGGCGTACTGAAAAGAGACAAAAATAAATTTTTCCTTGCCTTTTTAAAAATTTTCAATTAAATCATTTTTTTTAAAATAATCTCATTTTTTCAGTGGAAGTATACTAAACCTGATTAAAAAAATTTTTAATATTTTTCTGTTGTAATGAACTAAATAAATTATTAGCTATCATTTAAAGCTTCTAGTGCAATCTCAATGTAACACAAACGTAAGCAATCCGCTTTAATTTAGAGGATTTTTATCTTCACTCGGAATCAGTATGCCGGAAGTAAAAGGCACTATATCCATTTTGGAAATTTCACAGGAGAGCAGCTTGAATATCTTTTTGTGTGTTTTTGTATTAAGAACTTGTTTAATTGAGGAATATTTTTTAAGGCCGCGATGGCCTAGAGGTCAAGGTCGCGGACTCGTGGTCGTCGAGTCGTGGGTTTGAGCCCTGGTGTCACTAAAGGTTTCTCGTACTGATGTATGTTAAATACGGTCGAGGTTCCATGTCCTCCCATTGGTGTGATGGGAAAGTTTAGAGAAAGAGGTGCCAGCTCAGGTGTCGTCCTTGTCACTTGACCGAGGTTCAAAATTACGAGATCAATAGCCTATAACCTTCGTATTGCTTCCTAGCGCGACGTTAATAAGCAATCTAATGAAGGAATATTTCTCAACACTGGAACATATTACTTTTTGGCCGACTGACTTTTAAATTATAATACCTCTTTAAGCTTTACGGATTACTATTTTAAAAAATGGACATAGTACTGTTTATCTCTGGTATACATAAATAAATGAAATAATATTTAATCTAACTTTTGATTAAATTCAAATTTGCAGTTTAATAATGAAAATCGTGTTCTCTTATAAAAAAAGGATCTAAATTGAACTCGTTCGGATTTTATTTTCTTTCTTTCAAAAAGGATCGTGATAATTTCGAAAACAAAATTCGTGTTTCTGAACCAACGAAGTTCCAGTTAAGTCATGAGTTCCAGTCTTGTTTCCACTAGAAATCATATATTGAATTACATATGTTGTTTTTTGTATGTTAAACTGAATAGAATTTCAAAATACACTCTTGGTGCTATAAAGAAAGTAGGAAAATAAGCTAGTTCTAGTGCCGTCTTCTAGTAACGTTCATATTAAAATCTTTAAAATTGAGTTGACTTTATAACTTTTATACATATAACCAAAAATAAAATAAATTTTAATATACATAGAAAAGAATTTGTAACGCACATGTGTGCTTCGTATCACAAATCATTGTTATTTACTGCTATTTATCATTACAATTAAAATTTAATATTGCTTGAATTTGTTGTTATAAATAATTTATTGATTTTAAATGATTACGTTGTCACCGCCATTTAATTTTATCAGTTGCAGTTAAAATATATTACTAAAAAAATTTAATTGTATTAAAGTTATTTTTATTTAAATTATTTTTAATAAAATAAAAATCTTGGAGGATAACGGTTGTATTCATGAGATTATTCGTTTATATATTTCTTCGTGAAATATTTAACAGGTATTTCTTATTTTATGATTGATTTCTATAGTGGTCGGTAACTGATATGTGTTCGCCTATCATTTACATTAAATTTATCTTAATTTTAGAAACATCTGCTTACCCCGTAGATACAATAAATATTTTCAAGGGACAATTTATGTCAAAGGCGGCACGCACACACACACTCTAGATAGTTCTCTAAGCCAAGTTAATACACAAGTAACCCACTGGCTAGTTCTTTTGTCAAATTGTTTAGAATACGATGCAAAAGTTAGTTTTTATGGCACTCTCGCGTGTCGTTGCTTTTGAAGTCGCCGGCAAAATTTAGCTTGCATAAATTTAACCAGAATGTCTAGAATATGAATGACGCCGCTGTTAAAACGGTTGATTTTTATTGCGTATAGATGTTCTATGGAGTTATACAACCTGCTATAAGCCTGTCATCTCTCTCAGTCTAGCATGTTCGCTTTTAGCGTCACTTCAAAAGGTCGTATTCAACGAATAATAAAAACGCTTTTGAAAAGATATATCACCGAAAATTATTATATTACTGCTATAACGCTTCTTCGATTTGAAACTAAAAATAAAAGAAATAAAATACGGAACGTAAACTATATATTTTTAAATTTTTCAATTTAAAGTTAGTTGAAAATGAATTTCTTTTTTAAATAATGATAAATTAATTTTTGCTCACGAAAACTCCTGAAATCACATTGTTTGATACAACATCATAAACACAAAACAAAACTTTATTTCACACTACTTACAATTAAAGTTATTGCTTTTAATTACATGTAATGAATTTTTATGGGAAATCAAATGTTCTAAAATTAATTTTACAGTAATTAACTTCTTAAAGTTAATTGACAAAAAAAAATTGTGACCACTTAATTCTTTACTTACTTCCAACCATAATAACACTACATATGCCAGAAATATTTAACATATATTTCTTATTTTATGATTGACTTCTGCAGCGGTTGGTAACTGATATGTGTACACCTATTATTTACATTAAATTTAATTGTAAATCAGATACGTGCTCAATCTTAAAAAAAAAAAGGATAATGTATGACTGCGATGTAATGTAGTGAAAATTATTTTTATTACCACAATGATTATCATTTGAAAATCCAATTGCTATAAGCATGGAAGAAAATAACTTTCACTTAAAAATCGTCAAAAAATTGTATGCGATAAAATTAAGTATCAGTGCAGTTCTGTTTGTTAATCTAAAAGCTAATTCGTGCAGATATATCTGCAGGAATATGAAAAACAAATGTGGAAAAGTCTGCAGAGATATAAGAAAAGCCTAAGAGATCTTTGATGAATATAAAAAGATGTCAGACCTTTATAATCTACATGAAAGGTTTAAGTGTATTCTCAGCTTATTAAAAATGCATAGCATTTATACTTTTTTTTTTTTTTTTTTTTTGTAAGTCACTTCGAAAAAAAAAATTAAAAAGAAGGAAAGGAAAAAATTTAACAGTACAAAAGGTATAACATTTGAGTTAATTTATAAAAAAAAATAAACATAAAGAAAAAACTTTTATGTTCAAAAGTAAGATTTTGTAAATTAAAAGAGCACAAGGAATCGGAAAACTTAACTTAATCGTCATTTGTCAAAACATTTAGCATATTGACAACCCATGCGTTGCTAACCGCCGCACTACAGTTTTAATCTCTAATTTTTTAATCCTGTTCCATGTTTCCATTATTCCTTTAAAATATTATTTAATTCTAATGCTAGATTATTCATATTTTATTCAATACATTATACAGAGTTTATGATCTATTTGCAAAAACTAATATTCAGGAAATCACATTTCTTCGTAATACATATTTTTTGTCTTTTAACATCAACAAAAACAAAATTTTAAAAGATCCTTAAAATGTTTTTAAATTTTAACTTTAAAACTTTTTAATATTCTTCGAAGATACAAACAACACAAGAAATACTTCTTCTCAAAACTGATGGAATAATATAATGATTGTTCGAGGCACAAATTCTTTAGAATAGCATTAAGTTCGTAACGAATTAACAACCATAGCTGTTTCAAAAAAAAAAAAAAAAAAACCATTGCAATCAAGAATTTTTTTAAACAATTAATTAATGCAGTAGTTTCATTAAGCTATTAAACACCAAAACTTACGTTCATTTCATTCTGTATTTCTCCCCTCACTCGTTATCTGAGATATAAAGATAAACATGATCAATATATAGAGAAAGATAATATAAATCTTTATTAAGAAAGTACCTGTGATATTATGTAACAACATCGTACGTTTTAGGGATCATTTTTATCTGCTTCTGTGTGATGTGATCTTAGCTATGTAATATTGTTATAAGGATTAATAATGTGCTAACAATGAGGATTACAGATAACATTTTTATTGATATTTATCCAACAAATTACTCGACTGAATAAAGCTCTGCTATTCGCCCAAAGAGAAGAAAATTATTCTTAACAGAAAATAATAGCTAAGAAAGTGGTTCGAATTTTTTTTGTAAAAAAAAAAAATCTGAACCCAAAAATCTATTAAGAATGTAATTTCAAAATTATGTTAAATGCTCGGATTATTCGTTACACTTGTTTTTAAATATTCTGCTAAAAGTCTTAGTCGTTTTTGTTTTGTTAAAATAATTATTGAAACTGATGAATATATTTTTACTAACTCTTTTGATTCAGGTATGTTTTTTTTAGTAAAATTTTACTTTGGTCTTCCGAATTAATTAAATGAAGTAAAATAATAACGGTAAACTGTTTTGTTATCGATACGAAAGTCATAAATGTCATTCTTGAGTTTTATATTTCACACATTTACAAAATTCACTACTCGTTTAATATTCCATTATATTCTGTCAGTCAATCAAAAATAACATAATATTTACGACTGATTAAAAACGTTAAGATATATAAGTATAAATTTGTGTGAGTAAATATGGAAATGTTCTGAAAAAGAGTAATTAAAATTTGAAGATATATATGATATAAAACGATATCTTGCTTACATAAATAATTCATAGTTTCTTTTTCAAATACAAAGTTTCCAGATTTTTAGAGATTTGTTATAATAAAAGCGAGTATTTAAGAAGTTGTTAACGAAATTTTCAATTCAAATGCTCATTACTTCCAAATATTTCCATTCAAATTGTTTATCATCCATTACTTAAAAATATATTTACTGCTGATCATAACATCAGAATTTTTTTAAATTTATTAATTACTCATTTTTAACAGAAATTTTTATGAGAAAATAGGGCGTTTACATATAGTTTTACATAATTTTGAAGTATCTGAAAGCAATTTAGGAATCTTAATACTCATTTTTGTATTGCAAATAGCGCGTAATAATATAATACAATGTAATAATATAATAAAACAAGTATTTTAATTTTTTAAAAAATTTCTATTATTTTCCTAAATTATTCTTGATTTTTAAAAAGGAAACTCAATCAATTTATTAAGTAATGAATAACGAGTATTATTTTTCAAGCAATATTTTCCCTCGTTATAGAGGTTTATTCTAAAATCTATTGATTGGGGGAAATATCCATACAAATATTTTTAATTTCCAACCTGAAATTGGTTTTACCGCATACATATAATTTTATTAAACATTATTTTGTTCTCTGTTTAGAGAGTTCAGTTTTAAATTGTTTTTACCTAAAAATAGACAGTATTTTAACCTTGCTTTTAGCACAATACATGACTTGAAGATTCTGTGCCAGAAATCAATACAACCACAACCTAAAATCTAAGAAAATTCAAACATTCTACATCGAACAAAACTAACTTTAATAAAACATTTCTTTAGTTTAAAATAATGATAAGTTATTAAAAAAAAAAGAAGAAGAAATTGTTTCAAATAATTAAAAATATGTAAAATTTTATATAAATAAGTAATAATTAAAAATTACTATTAATAACGCTTGCTTTATAATAGTATTACATTAAAAAGAATATAAAACAATAATATAAGAAATTGTTGAATTTTCGTCTAATTTATTTTCACAAGGTATTTAAAAATTTCAGATAAATCTTCAATGCTGTACATAACTATATAATTTCTCTTAGTTCATAATTACGTTTGCGTTAATACCAACAATTTACCTATGATAAGACTATTAGTGTAGTGGTTATAGTGCCTTTAAAAACTATCAATGACAAATTTATTTTTCAGAAAAAAGAATTATGAAGAATATTTTTTTTTTCCGCTAATTTTAATTTTTAAGATTGTTTGTCGCTGATCAATTAATTCAATCTTTGAATATTTTTGAAATTGATCATCAGGAAAAATTATTGCTCTAGGAAAAAGTGCAATAGCTTTAGATTCATGTATAAATAAAATAAAGGAGGGTCAAATTGAGTGAATATTCTCCACCTCTTAACATCTAGTTCCTTCCTTTTCCTACACTTTCATGCTGTGCACGAACTTCGTAGCCCCCTCCTTTGCATCTCCCCACACCCCTTGAGTATTCTTTCTTGTGTGAAAGCCCCAGGCCGAGTCGGCTCTCTTTGATGTTACTGTCGCCTTCGCAGGCCTTTGAAGAGAGGTCTTGTTTACTTTCGGGATAAAAAGGACGACGAGCACGTGGTTCCTGTATAAAAACCCGACGATTGGCGCAGAGACAAGCATTTCTCACTAGAGAGTCCAGTTTTCCAAACTACTTAAATCTTCTCACTCGTTAACGCATTCAGTTTTATCGGATAAGCGATACTTGAATTGTTGATTCGCTTGACATTAGGTCTTTTTTCCCTTAAAAGAGATATATCTCTCTATTTTTTTTTTATCATTCATCGGCACTGAGAGAATATAATTTTAAACGCGTTAGCATTTTTAATAGATATTAAAACGATCGTGAAATATTTCGATTTAAGATTTCAACTTTGGTCGGAAATGGCTCTGATTTTCATGACTGTTATATTTTTGGGGATGAATCTTTTCGTTCATCTTCAAGCAAAAATAGTCGACACGAATGTTTTCAATGCGATTCTTGACAGAAATCAATGGGCGGATACGGCATTCGATTTTATTAACAATATGAGTTGTTTAGATTCCTTTTTGACGACTGAAGAAGAATGCATCAAACTTGTCTCGATCCCAAAATCAGAAATGAATTTTTATTCTGCTGGCCCTATTTCAGGAGAGAAGCTCGGAGCAGTTTTGCCGGACGGACCTCTCACTCGTTCGGTTGTCCACGATGCAATTTTGGTCATCGATCCATATCCGGAAGCCAATCTTGGACATTTGCTCGTTGTTTTCTACGTTGATCTCGGCTGGACAAAATTGCAGTGTGAAGTCAATGGAGGTCATTTTACAGGTGCGTTGGTTTTCATATTATTGTATGAACGTATATTCCTAAATTTATTGTTAAGAAAATGAAACTAAATTATATTCATTAATTATAAAATACCATAGTTACTCTTTATCAGAATTTTTTTGCTTTCATCTGCTTAAGTTAGATGTAATAAGAGTTGTGTAACTAAAAAAGTAAATTGTGTAAAAGAGGAGGGGCAAAACTCAAATGATATTAAAAATAATGTTCCCGGACATTTTTTTCTGTGAAATAAATTGAATGAGTCCATTGAGTTAATGAAAGTGTTATTTGAATTCATTTCATGAATGTCAAATAATTATAATCTCAATATTTGCAATTATATTATACTTAAAAACTATGAAAAATTAAATATGCTCTGTTACAAGAATTCCGGATTAAATTAATTATAATTTTTTCCTTGATTAAAATAGGAATAACTCTTATCTTTTTTAAACAGTACATTACGTTAAAAGTCAAATATTTCCATTATAAATATATATTTATGTATAGTAATATCAGTAGAAAACATTATTTAATAGACTTTTTTAAATACTAAAATATACTAAAATACTTTAACTTTTAGTTCAAAATTTTAGATTCCTGTGTGTCTCTTAATTGAAAACATTTTGATGATGCATTGATTTAAATAGTATTCTTCCTTTATTGAGTAAAGTTTGTTTAAAAAGTAGAAAATTTAAATTTCAATATAAAATGTTTTATTGATGTAAAACCTGTGAAATGAGAAAGTAAAAAACTACGCTTTTTCTCCTCTGATTTTTTAATCAATATTGATTTCATTCGATAAAAAAATTTGTGACTCTTTTTATAAGTAATTTAATTAATAACTTTCTTAATAACGAATTTATTAAGTGCTTAGAGATCAGGTTAAATCTTTATTCTACGAAAATTATTTTGTTTCTTTTACTTTCCTTCCTTTATTTATTTTTAAATTCTTGATTCTAGCTCAAAATATTCATTTCTATAAAATGTATTAGATATACATATAATGTGAATGAAAGTTTTTTACTTTTAGATTTAAGTCACTAAACATAATTATTCTGGTACGACAGATAAATAATGGTAATAAGTAATAAACAGTATTTCGATATAATCATTGGTCGAATATTTTTCATGAATATCTAATAGACTACGTATGAATTGTATTTAACATTTAAAGGCCTTCGCAGAAGATTTTAGTTTCTGTTAAAAATGCTTATACAATTCTCATTCAAATTCCAGATATAACTCGTTATATATGAATGTATTTATTATTAAAATTTGTTGAATTTAATTAAAATACAAATCAAAATTAGAAATTATTTTAAAACAATATGCATTGGAAGAATTTTCTCATGTTAATACTCTCCCCAAAGCCAAAGTATTGTTACCAATCTCCTTAGAAATGGACTTTTCAGTGAAGCCTGATAGTAGGGGGGAAACGAGGAAATAAGGGATAGTCACCAAACAAAAGGGGGGTTACAGACTGCTGACAAAGGCTTTTGCTGACAATGGAGAAGACATGGTCCAATGGATTTCCCACAATATTTCACAAAATAAATAATATTATGGATAAGGTGTGGTCAGAAGGTCAGGTGGTCAGAAGATAAATGGTTATACTCTCAACACCTGACCACAAAACTTTGCTGAAAGGAATCCGTGTGCTTTTGATGCGGTATTTTGGTTTTGTGTGCCGCCTCTGGGACTCTTTTGTACTTTGACAGGTAACAAGATTGTAGTCTGTTAACAACTAACTCAATTGTTATGGACACAAATGATCAATGATATGTCTCAATGATTCAAAATTTTAACGATGTGTGTAAATCTTGGAGGAGTTATAAACGACCTCATGTCAATAGATTATGGATGGGATATTTATGGCTTTCAGGTCATTGTGTGTGAAATCACAAGTTGCGCTAAAACGATTGTATAGGACTCATCTGGATGAGTACTGATAGTAATTGTTAACATTTCAGAAAGGAAAGAGGATCTCTTTATCTATTCAACATTAACTAAGCTTTTTAATCAATTATTTATTATTTTAGTTCAAACTTTTAAGCAATTATAGTTAATTTATCAAATTTAAAAAAAAAATGTTTCAAGAAGAAAAGAAAATAAGAGATATTTCTTGATGTAATAATTATACATTACTGCCGCAAGATATTCTTTTGAGTCTCAAACCTAAATATGTGTTTTACTTGTCCTTTTAGCTCCCACTTTAAGCTTTCCTTTAAAATTTTGAAAGTGATAAAAGAGCAAGTTATGTATATATTTTGCTTTCAAAAATAAATATTATTGAAAAATTGGCACTTACCTTTATAATTACTGTACGAACAAATTTAAAATTTAGTTTTAGACATTTTCCATTTTATTTAGTTACTAGAGTTGGATGAAACTGATTTATGAGTGCAAAAATATATATGAGATAACCTTGTTAGTGTATATTTATAATCTTTTCTAAAGAGTTAATTAAAAAGGAATAATAAAATGTATTTTTCTTTTTTAAAATTTGTATACATTTTTTTTTTTTTCAAATTTAATTTGATTTTATTTTAATTCTAGAGGATGAGGCATGTTTAACACTAGCATTAAGGAGACGATGTCACAATTTTTTGTTGAATGCTAAGTGGAAATTGAATAATAATCGCAAGAAAAATTGTGAAATTGATTTTTTCCCTTTGGTGCACAAAGCTGATGAAGAACCGTCGCAACTCGGACAACTGTTAGAATGCAAGGACGAATTGAATGGTAATGCAAGTTTAAAGTAATATTGGAAATAATTTTAATATCATTTTTTTTTTCTCTTTCAGACAAATAGTTTTTACTCTCACAAAATGAGATTTAAGAAAAAGGCAATTGGTAATCTATATTTCTTAATCAGAAATTTATCATCTAGTTCACTTTAAGCTTTGAATCTTCAGAATGTCACATCAATAAAAATCAGTATCCTGTATTTAGTATGAAATTAGAACTTAAAGCCAGAAACTTATGAAATTAGAATTTGAAATTAGCCAGTTAAGAATTCTATTAAACAACGAGGTTAATTTTATCCGTTAAGCTACGGTTTCCTAAGGAACAGGTGTCATTATTTTGAAGCCGTAATCTTTCGATGGATGACGAAACATTACGGCCTAAAATTTTATCTGTTATTGACCCAAACGTTGTCTTGTAAGCCAGTGACGTGTTTTCCTCATCATCAACCCTATTTAGGAAGCCACACCGTCTGATTTATACAGGCAACGTTTAGTGACGTCATGAATTGCAATATGGCGATCGCCAGATAAAGGCTCAGATTTCCTTGGAAACCAAAGCTTTACTGTTATCCCATGACGATTACATCCACAAACCTCAAATCTCACGGCATTTATTTCTGGTATCCCTAAACACTAATATCATTAATGCCTGGAAATGCATACGGAATGGCTTTAAAGAGTGAATTATAAATACAATATTGATACCCAATATAAAAAAATATTACCAATTAGTACTATATATTTTTTGCATAGATTCTTAAATTTATTTACATGACAATAATCTCAAATAGTTTAAAAGATCTACCATTATCTCCCAAATATGACTCTATTTTTAAAATACTTATCATTGAATATTTGTAAAATAGTTACAATTAGTCAAATATGATCAGTAGTTATAATATGTCATTAAAAGTTATTAAAATAGTGACTCAAATATAATTCATGAACCCAAAAAGGATCATTTTCAGAATTTCAGCATTTTATTAAGAAAACAACATTAATTTGTGACTCATCAAAATTTTTATAATTCTATTAAAAGCCTATCATCATTATCTCGAGTCATGGGCTCGAACCTTGGAGCCACTAAATACCCACCGTGCATCTGAGAATAATGCACGTTAAATCTGTCGTGGCTCTAAGGCTTGGTGAAAAAGTTAGGTGGAGAGGTACCAGCTTAGGTGTTGTCCTCGTCACTTGACCGAGGTTAAAAATTACGAGGTCCAGCACCAGTAGCTCTCGAGTTGCTTCTTGTGTGACGTTAATCGAACCAATTAATCAAACGATCTATCGCCATTATCATTATGGGATACTTTAACAAATAAAAAATTAAATACAATATTTCTTTCCACAGGTTTTGCTCCTTGTCCAGCCTTCAGACCTGAAAACGAGACAGATACTTTGGTTTGTGACGCTCTGACGGAGAATACTTTGAGATGCAGCAATACTGCAACCACGGTTGGAACTCGTTGCCGACTACTTGAAAGATGTGATCATGCAGTTTTAATATCTGGAGGATGGGACCGTTTGACAGATCGACCTTTGTATTATGAGAATATGGTTAAATTTCATGAAATGCTGATGAGTAATGGTTTTCTCCATTCCAATGTCAAAATGTTTTACTCAAATGGAAACAACGGTGTCCATGGTAATTGAAATAATTTTACTAATATTAAGAGCAGAAACAATTTATTATCATATTAGATTATTTATTTAAAATGCATAGTGAATGGAGAATTTTAATTTTACAACAATTTGGAACAATGGTACAAAAACATAAAAAAGTTTTATTTATTAAATTTTTCAGAGTTAGAAATGTATTGGATCATTTTCTTTTTACATCTTAGTGGTCTAAACACTTTTGATTATTACAATAAAGTGACAATTTTTAAGCACTGCTCTCTAGTAATAAAAGCGAAGAGTGGTATTTATGAAATAATTTCGGTATCACTGAGAATTTTTAAAAATGCAGTTCACAAGCAACTGATGGAGATTTTATTTGTCTAGTTTTGATACACGACTGAACTACTAGATTGAGTTATAAATTAAAATAATAGCGTGCCCGGGCATAGACTTTCAAAATACACTTACTATTGTACTTCTTAAAAATTTATTAAAATTACTAAACTTCTCCATGAAAATCAGTTCTGCTGCTTACGCTTAAAAATTTAATTCCAAAAAAATAACAATTTAAATAACATCTTTTTATCCTAAAGGAAATGTATTACCTTTCCAACTTCTAAAGTTAGGATCAGACTATTTAATCGAATAATATTTTTGAATGCAATTCTCATAAGCATTTTTACATTCCTCGTTAATTACTTATGTAAGAATAAAATTTTAAAAAATGTCATTATAAAGTTGTTTGTTGCAAATAAAAATAATGCATAAAATTTCCTTGACGTACAATTAAAACAAAATATAACGCACTATATTTTCTGTACTATTCATGATAAAAATAAGCTTATTTTATATAAAATTGTGGTTAAATTTCTTGGTATATTGTATGTATGATTGTGTGGAGGATTTGTGCATTTTATTCATTCCCGTTGAATTTATTTATTTGCTTTTTCGTCAGTAAATTTTACTATCAAAATTATCTACGGCCTTTTGTTAAAAATAGGGTTCCTGATAATAACTGAATTGTTATATTTAAATTCTCCTATGAAATCAGTATATTTTATTAAGCTTCCCGTTTCGATTTGATTCCTTTTAGTTTTTTTTTTTTTTTTTTTTATAAAGTTTGCTTTAACTTCCTTTTTACGATTCAAGAGCGAAATTATCATTTATTTGAATTATTTAAGAAAATTGTGCACAACTTAATAAACGCCACGAGCGCATGTATTATAAACATTGAACTCATTCGTATATTTTTGGTACTTTTCCATTTCACTGGCGCAGGCGATAAAGTCGCCAAAAATGATACAACCGACGCCAAACGAAATATGTGTATACAATGTGTTGTCGCCAATAAAGTCTGCTTGGCAAGATTTGCGCCAGCGAAATGGAAAAGTACTATTTTTTAATCAAAAAATTAGCTCTCAATTTAGATTTTTTGTTACTTTCAGACACCTTGGATATTAAAGATGAAATTTTTCCTTCTGCCTTCAAATTAACAATGAGATACCACATCCGCAAGCTTTGTCGATCAGCACTTTGTGCTGATTCATTTGTTATTTACCTGAATAGTCCAACAACAAGTGATGGAACTTCTTTGCTGTGGGACATTGACAGAAATGGATTGGTAAATGCTAACTTTTGTTCATTTCTTTTTTCCAAGAAGGTGTGAAAAATAATATTTACAATTAAAAAAAAATGTTTCTATATTAGAGAACTGTTATTAATAGTTTTGTCATACAGATCATAGATGCATTGCTCAGTGAGAAAACGAACATACGTTTAAAAACATCTTGCAATAAATAATTTCTCATTTTGTATCAAACTTAAAATTAAGATAATAATTATTTATTCTGTGACATTTTTAAAGATGCGCTTCAAATGTTATCCCAATAAAAAAAAAAAAAAAAGGTGGGGGGGATCTGTAGGACTTGTTACCTTAAAAATACTTGAAAAAATTTGCTTATCTTAAAAATAAATTTGAAATTATTTCTATGGGTCATTTATTTGATGTTGTTTCTAAAATGTTTTTTTTAACATAATAATTTTTTTTTCAGATTGATAAAAATGAAGTATACACAATAAGGGAACTTCTTTTCGACACCCAAAATTGTATGGCCCAACAACTTTATATAATTGCAGATCAAAATTTCTCTGGTAAACTTATACAGGCTCTTGAACACTCTACAAAGCACCATAAAGTCGCAGCTTTCGTTAGTGGCCAAGAACATGAGTATTCATGGAATGGAGATTTCACCGCACAGTGGGCAATGAATACCCGTAATCAAGATTGCATTTCTGACACAAATAATGTAAGTTAAATTGATATTTAAAAAAAATAATGCAAGATGTTTTCAATACAAAAGAAATTTTTAAAAAATTTAATGTAGTAAAAATATTTATCAAAATATTTACATATTGGAGATATCAGCTTCATTATGAATGATTCAGTTATTAATGCTTCATTATTAATGGTTATTCACAACTACGATTCATAAATTACAATAAGTATAAGGAAAAGAAATGTTACATTAATTTACCATAAAATAATTGCTTATCATGTCCTTTTTAATGAAAAATTATTGTATTGTTACGATTGTTCATAATTTTCAGAACATTAGGATAGAAAATTTATAATTCACATCAAACTTGTAAAATATACACAATCAATATGCATAGCGTATAAAAGAATTTTAAGACTAGATCTGTAAAAGTAACGATAGAAAAGAAACTATTATTTGGTTTTTTTATTTACAAGAAGTCTCTCCAGTTACAATATACTCGTTATAACAACTTAATAATGATTAGAATGCCTGTTCTAGTTCTTTTTTGCGAAAGTACCACCATAGCAAGCGTTGGAGTTTTCTGTACATGATCGAAATATGATCAAATTAATACTATTTTAGTTTTTGGGTATAAAGAGAAGTCACAGGGGGCTAAATCGTGCAAATACGGGGTAAGACTCAACATACGTGTGTTATTTTATGCTAAAATTCTACGAACAATAAGGGAATTGTGACTGGGCGTTTTATCAAGTTGCAAACTTCAGCTGTTTTCATGCTGATATTCGAGGTGAATTTGGTGAATTATGGCCATCAAACTCTTCAAAACATTTAAATAATATTCACCTGTAATTGTTTGTTTAGTTGAAATAGAATTAATGTGGATACTACTCTATCTATCGAAGAGTGTAATGAGTGAAATGTTTTGATTTTGGATACCACTTCTCTTGTTTTTTTAATCGTTATTTGTGATGAGTTTTTAACTTCCAATCCACATTTAGTCTGTTTATTTTAAGATCGTATTGTAAACACCTCATTTAATCATCTGTAACTATTGATTTCAAAAAAGTTTGAATCATTTTCGAGGGCTGAAATGATGTATCAGCAATGTGCATTTCTCAATGATTTTAAAACGTTTTTCTGTATTTCCCTTGAAGTGTGTGTGTCATCAAATTTTCGATCATTAATTTAACCAACTTCTCATTAAGCTAGAACTCTGAAACTTTGGGGATCGTTCTTACTCGCCTAACAATGCAATATTTAGACTTTGCGACATGTTTTAACTAATATTTAATTTTTTTAATAACGTAATTTGTGTAGTAAGCTGGCGCCATCTGTGGAAGATATTTTGAATTACACAGAGAGAGTGATCTTAAAGACGAGAGATATGAAGTTTTTTACAAAGTTTTAACTATTATTTCAATATTTTTTCTTTATTAAACTTTGCCACCATTTAAAAACTTTGTTTTAAAAAACGTTGGTTTTTTTTTTTTTTTATCTCGAATTATTTATTCATTGGTTTAAGTGCGTGAAACAAATTTAACTTAGAATTTTGCTTTGTCCAAATTTTTTCTTTCATGCAGGATGACTCGAATCGTTTCATTATTGATGATCAAAGATTTTTCCATTATTCTCAGTGATGTATAAAGACTGTTTGCCACGATATCACGCAATTTGTCAATTATCTCGTGTGTTCTAGATGGTCTTGATTTCCCCATCCGCTTATCATCTAGCTTATCTCGTCAGTTCAAAAACTGCTTGTGAACAGAAAAAATTTGATCTACATAAACATAAAACATCTTAAGCTTGTTTGATCAATTTGTATGCTTCAGAGGAACTTTCATCAATTTTTGCATTAAGTTTTACACCTCTATGTTCTTTCTTAATACTTCAACATGAAAATCTTAATATCTCGCATGTATGGCCATATCTTTTGTGAAGCTTAAAAAATGCGCAGAACTTTTTGGCGATGTTCCATCAGAGGATTGGGTTTATCACACATGCGAGATAACATAGATGGTGCAACTGTTGGCGGAGATCTAGTATCAGTCTTAAAAATTCTTTGAAGCTCTATGTAATCATGTTGCTAAATTATTAATACATAATTTGGTATTTGCTGGAATCAATCATACTCAGATTGAAACTGTAAATAATTCACAGAAATTAAAATTTTGAAGATTATTTTGCATTTTATTTAATAAATTAAACAATGATTTGAAGGAATGTATCTTAAAATAATTCTCCAACTCCCGAAATATATTTGCTACTGTTTTTCCACCAAATGCTCTTCCGTCACATACCATGTAACAGATCATATCTTATCTCATATAAAATGCAATAAGGTATTAAAATCCTTAGTGTTTGTAATTTTAATGTAGTATAGATAGAATAATTTTTTTTCCAAACTTTTTTATTGCCCTATAAAAATATTTCATTACCACTGTATTAAATCTGTTTAATTTTATGTTTGTAGGCTGTGAAATCTGTTATGAATTCATCCCAACCTTTGTCATTCTATGGTTTTGAAGGAAATGTCAATTCTACAATTTTTGGAGCACCCTGTAACGTTCTACCACCTTATACCGAACGCGAATTACGAAAAAGTTTTTATGGTTGCCAATATCTTTCTACGTCTACTTGGGTGAAAGGAAAGATGAATGCTCCAGAGTATGACAGTGATGAATAATTTATTAAAGACATTTTATTACGCATATGTATTATAATCATAACACATTTCAGGACGAAGAGAAAGGTTCATTGTAGAAAAATGTGAAACCGAAATCCAAGACTGAAATATCCTTAAAACGAAAAGAAAAGTTTTTTTAAGTTCTTTTTATATACTTATAAAAAGAGAACATTTAAAAAAAATTATGTACATATTTAAAAATAACTATATGTATATAAGTTATACGAGTGAATGGGGCCATGAAATTGCAAATTGTTTCCTGAAACCATTTTTCTTTTTGTGATATGAGAAATCATTTCTTATTTTTCTTCTAAGCTTTTAAGAACTCATAGCTGAGACTCAGAAAGTTTATTTTGATGAATCTTATTTTTTTATGATAGTTTACATCAACGAATGAAGGAAATAATCATCCAGAATGCAAATGCGTAATAATAATAGTCTTCTATTAGACTGCTTCTTATATGAGAGAAACATTGCCTCACTAGATGTCATGTTTGATCTTAGCTTTGTTTATTCTTCACAGACGACTTTTATGGCTAGTAAAAAAGTCATCTCCAATTTTTAAGATATTTTTTGTACCATAGTAGAAAACGATTATGTTTTCTTAACAAATAAGCATAAGTAAGTAAATTATTTTGATTCTGAAATTAACAAATATGGTGGCAAAAGCGTTTAAATAGTTTACGAGGTGTTGTTAAAATGACAAACACAGCAAATAAAGAAGAGACAGGGATTATTGATTTTATCATTATTATACCTTGTTTATTGCGGTGTTCTTCGTAAAATCATCGCAATTCTGACTGAAAATACATTTCCGTTTTTATGGGGAAAAAACTTCTAAAGTTAGTTGAAATTTAGTGAAACTTAATAAGGTATCTCACTATAAGATCTATTATGAATCAAAGTTCTCAGTTAAAAAGTTTTACTTTTTAAAAATTCAAGAATTTGAAGAAAATCTAATTAACTGTAAAAGTTATGTTGACTTTGAAAGAGTTTCAAGTTGAAAAAAGAGAAAGAAGGGAAAATATTCATATTCTTAACAGCATCTTTACACAAGAAAAATCATATTTTCTTGTATGTGTCTGTGTGTGTGTTTTAAAGTTCCACATTCTAATTTGATCTGAATAAGATTAAATTTTCACGAACTTTTTATGCAATGTACTGTGATATAAATTTCTATTGCAATTTATCGTTTTGTATCACTGCAATTTAGTAATTCTTCTTATTTGATAAACTAATACCTTGTCATTGCATTTTTTGGGTAAAAATGTACATAATTCATCTGAGAAACATGTACATTTTTGTAACATGATATTAAATAAATTGTATTTTTGAGGAAATCATGTCCATGTTTTCATTTGTGCTTCTTTATCTTTATTTTAAATACATTCAAATTTATAACAATTTGTAATATAATCAAAATTTCCTCTTTAAAGACAGGTAGTTGGGAATGAGTCATAGCATTAAATTTCCAAGTATGTCAAAGTTAAATTAAAGCAAATTAGTTATCTTCTTTAAACCTAGAGAAAAAAGCATTTTTGGAAATACATTCATTTTCAATGTATTGAACTTAATAGCTCCATGAAAAAATAAAATGATGTATAGAAATTTCAATATATAAAAAATACATTTTTTAAAAAAAACTTTTCAGCATTTAAGAATTAAAAACAATTATTTAATTTGTTTTTAGAGACAAAGAAGTCTTAATATATTTAACTATCAAATAAATTAATTTTAAAAAATGTACAAATATACATGCTATTTGTAAATTTGCTAACTGATAGTCGAAAATTTGTATACAAAAAGCTGAACGAATTTTTTTATTATTTTTGGACAAAGTAGCTTCTAATATATTTTGGAGTTTAATATTTTGCTGAAACTGTTTCAAAGTAATGTTCCTTTTAATTCAGAGAGTCAAATATTTCTTCAGGAATGTTAAGAATAAATCTCAAGAGCCATGTCGGACAGTTTGAGAGCTTCGATTGCTTATTTTCTTGATGTTTTTTCAATTAATACATCGTTGCCGTCATCATCGTTGGGTTTATCTTGATCAAAGCAATCATCTAGTATGCCCTGTTTGATGGACTAATCAACATCATTTAAGTTCTCGTCCTCGTGTAAAAGTTATTTTAACTTGAAAATTGCTCGGTATGTACATCAGTTTTGTTCGATTTATAGAAACCGTTCATATTTTAAAAATTCAAAGTTACTTAAGGGGACTTAGTACCTTTGCACCTTCAAAAATTCGATTTTTCAAATTTGTTTTCAAAAAATAGTGTTAGATGTTAGGAGCATTTTAAAGTAAACCGCGTCAAAATCCGACAATTATTACGCCCTGTGCAACAAAAAATGTAAATGTCTTATGTGGCTTGTTCTATGTAATGCAATGTAAACAAACCTCTTTTTCTCAGTTTGTTATTTTCACACTTTCCCACAGGATTAAAAAAAATGTTTTGCATGGTGCTTTAAAATCTTACATGAGTGTTGTACTTGTAGATCTTTATTCTGTGAACCTCAATTTTGTTAATAGGATGATTAGATTTTATTTTATGATATGATACATGAAAAAAAAAAGTTACTAAATACAAACTTGATAACTTTTTTAATTTTTCAATTTTTTTAAATTTCAGATAAATTTAAAATTTGAGGTTTACAGAATAAGGTCATTATTTAGCTTTAATTTGGTATAAGAATTATGATTTTACTGTACATCTTTCAAATGTTATCTTGTGGGTAACGTAAGGTAAGCTAATTTATTTTTTAAATTTTTGCTCGTATATTTCATGTTGTATAAGAAAATATATTAATTTAATAGCAAAACTTGACCCTGTATTTTAAACTATATACTTTATTACACAAACTGGCAAAGTTTCATAAAGAAATGAGCAAACATTGTTGATTTATGAAGAATCGAAAAAAGTTTGTCAAAATGTTCTACTTTTGATTTCGAAAGGTACTAAGTCCCCTTAAAAATTTTCAATGTGTAGAAGTCCGGCTGTAGTTGTAACTAGATTTTGAAGGTTATGTGGCTTACCATTTTCCAATTTTATAAGCATAATTTCTCGAAAAATAAGTCGAGAGAGAAAATATTAAGAAAAAAAAGGACACTAACATTTTGTTTTTAATTAAATTATGAAGGCAATTCATTGTTTGAAAATCACTCAGTGGTGAAACAATTTTCGAAAATCATAGTAAAAAATGACTGGATAAATCACAAGAATAAAAAATTGGAGAAAAGTTCCTTTCATAAGATCTCATCTATGATTAGGGATTTTTTAACAGAGGATAAGGAAAAGTAAATTTTTGACAAATCATTAGAATCAAAGGAAAAACAGGAGTTTTCGATAGAAAACAGAAAATTTTACTTATGAGGAATATTCACCATTGAATTGCTCATTCATAATACTATTGTAAGAAAATGACAATTTTTTTCTTTTCATTTTTGAATCCTTAATGGAGAGAATTAAATTCGTTAACATTGTAAACTACTTTTCGCACAAATCTTTAAATAGCAAAAAGACAATAGTTCAGTCTATTTACATTTCTTTGTTATTTTGTCCATTAAAGTACATGAAGGAAACGAAAATCCAATTGCCGTACTTTTTCCAGTTTTAATTGGTTTATATAATTTTTCCCTATATTGTGGTGCTTATCCACCATATTTTATGAAAAAATTAGCAAGCAATTCTTAAAAATATCTTAATAGTTAATTATAGAATAGCGTTCTGTCAATTAATAACTCTCTTTAATATTTTAGAGAAACTTTAATATTTCCTAACATATTTAATATTAATTTAATATTTGGAGCTGTCATAGTCGCGGACTCGCGACCGTCGGTTTTAGTCGAGCAGTGGTTTTGGGCCTTGATGCCGCTGAAGAACCACCGTGTAGCCTGGGCTGATGCACGTTAAATCTCTCGAGGCCCAAACTCATCCCGTGGTGTGGAAGCTAGGAGAAGGAAGGGCCGGCTCAAATGACCAAAGTTCAAAAGTATTTAGTCTGTTGCCAATATAAAGCCACGAGTTATTTCAAGCACAACGTTAATAAAACCGAACCATCCATATTTCAGTTTCGTTATTATAAAGCTAAAGCAGAGGTGTCAATCTCATGTATTTTCCTTTCTTAATTTACCTTTTTAGCAGGAGCTCTGTTCCTTGTGATGTACATCAAATGCTTGTATTTTCAAAGTCTTATGCTACAAGACATGTTTTTGGCCAACATGAGTTTTTGGCGCACTGATAACATTATTTAATATCAAGCAGATTATGTTTTATTTTATCTCACAGAAAAAGTTCTCCTGATTCCACTTTTTTTTCCGGCAATACTGATACTCAATTACATTTCTTCTCTTGGTTTTTTTCCAAAAAGTTTCAATAAGAATTCGATAAAGGCATACTAGAGGAAGAGACTCAATTAGATGAGTAATTGTTAACACAAAATAATATAAGTGTTTAATAAAAATAAAAAAAAATCAAATTTTTCTTTAACATTGGCCTATAGGTCGCAGAATATATGTATAATTGCACAAATTAATAAGTATAATGCAAAGAACTTATTTTTCCTTGTGTCTAAAAGCGGAATTTTTAATTTTAGGTATACCAAGCAAGACGATTGAAGAGCAATGTTGTGATATGTATTATTTTGTTATGTTCGCTAAAATGTTCACTGTTATTCATGGGTGAAAGGTTGTGCTGATTCAGTGCAAACGGTAATACACATTAATTGAAAAATGTTGTGGTAAAGCATCTATAATTGTAGTAACGATATTGTCACGTAAATATTGGAACAGGTTGAATTGAACACACAATAGATATCTGAACAATAGATATCTGAATAATGGGATTTATTAACAGAGAAACTAAGAGCAGCTACTCTTAGCTGAGAACTATCTCAGACTGAGAAAACATGGGTTTATATATTAATTGATAATATTCTAGAGCACTGTTCTGGAGACGTAAAGAATATTCTGGAAGATCTCAGAAATTATATATTGAGGAAAACAGAGAACAATTAAACAAAACTTTAATATTGTCAGCATTGAGTTTTAAACCTGAAAACTCTTGTTCTAAATACGAGCCCTTTATCTCTGCGCCAGCGGTGATTGTAAGCTTCGGCGCATTATGTAGAAATTTTAAGAAATTAAATTACGGTATGTATGCTTAGTAAATGCTTTATTATATGCTGTAATGTTGACGGGGACGCTAAGTTACCCACTATAGGCTACATGAGGCCATGGGTCACCAGTTTTACATACTTGAGCTAAGGCAACAGTGTGTATTGATTTTTAATCTTTTGTCCTGGCTAATTTGAAATGTAGTCAATACACACAAATATGTACTTATTTACAGAATGACGTACAGGTTTGGGAAGATAAAAATAAATCAGTTTATTACAAAATTAAAATCTCAAATTTTCTATTTCTTAAAATAATTTTTAATCACCTCCCACGGAATTTTACTAAACCATCTAACAAAATTAATTGCTATTGAGATCATTCAATTCATTCTTCAGAAGGTTATAAGAAACAATTTTTTTAAGTGTTAAATGTTGTGGTATTAAATTTGCTCCAATAAAGGATTTTCTTTAACATGTATGTTTTATCAATATTCCATTCTCATTTCCTTTTTATTTAGTTTTAATCAATGTATAGGCAAATTTAAAGGTATTTTAATCATAAACTTTTTATTCATATTAATAATTAAGGTAATCACGATTCCGATTTTTTTCGGCTCTCTAGTATGTTCTTATATTCAATTTTTGAAAAATCGTCACCCGACAGAAAGCACATGCATTAAACTCTCATTTGTATACACAAAATTCAGATCTCATATGAGTTCCTCGAAATAGCAACACATATTCAGTTAGATATTCAAAAGAGGATCATCAGGTTGACAAAATTCTAAGGAAGGAGGAGGAGTGGGTACACTTAGAAGACTCGGAATCTCATAACACTGAAGATCGGACATAATACAGGATGATTATAACTAAACTCAAGCTTTCAAAAGGTTTTAAAAAAAAGAACCACTGGTCAGATATTTCATCTGAATATTCGTGCAACAATGGGAATTTATTTTGAGAAAGAAATAGCTCAAAAGTGGACCGATTAAACTGTACTAGCCATTAGAGGCTAATTAAAAGGCGGGATAAGTTGTTGTGGCACTTTTTATTCAAAGCCCATCTACCACGACAAGGTGGTGCTACAGCGGGGATAGGTAAAAAATTAGTTTTAAACTGTCCCTAGGCCAAAAACCGGAGAAAAAGCAAAAATAAATAAATAAAAGCATCAAAAAAAGGAAATCACGAATAAGCTTCTACGTCTTGCTTAAAAAATATTCAGTAGGCTGTCTACTGTTTTCTGCCACAAGTTGAAAGCGCAAAACAGTATGTTTCTCAACAGATCGTAGTGCATCAGTTGTGATGTGAATTTGTTGCATAATGCGGGTTTTCAATCCAGCTAAGTTTGCAATTGGAGCCCCGTACCTAAAATGTTTTTAGCTGAACCCTTCAGCCAGAAGTCTCAAGATTTTTAGTCAGGAGATCGTCAGGCTTTTGGGAAATGATAACTGATAATTCTGTCACTTCCAAAATACTCGTTGAGCAGCTGCTTCACTAGATTTGAAAAGTTTGGAGGAGCGCCATCGTGAAAAAAATTTGCGCTTCCCACACATCCGCATTGTTCCAGAGCTGGAATGATCAGGTTTCGCAAAAGAAATTCATAACGTATTCCGTTGACTGTACAGATGACAGGACCCTAAAGACCAATCTCCTCGAAAAAGAAAGGGCCAACGATAAATGCTGCAGTAATACCGCATTATGCAGTGACTTTTTAGAAATGAAGAGGCAATGGTTGCATTTGGAACGGATTCTCTCTTGCCCATATTCTGCAATTAAGAGTATTGACAGAACATCGGAGATGGAAATGAGCTTCATCTGTCCATAAAATGCTACATGATCATTAATTGTCCACTTCATTAGAGCAAAAGATTGCAGAGTGATACCTTCTCGTTTTGGCAGGTAAGCAGGAACCAACTCCTGGAACATGCGCAATTTTGAATGGAATACATTGCAAGATGTTTCGTAAGATTTGACGAACCATGCTAACAGGCATGTCTGAAGTTCAGGCAATTCCACGTGCACTTCACATTCTTAAAGCACTATTTGACGCTTCTTTCAATGCAGTAGCCACATCCTTCACTAACGTCGAAGCAATTGATTTTCTCCCTCTGCTACAATTCACGTCAAATAAATCAATCTCTTCGAATTTATCAATCGTTTTCTTCAGACTGAATGCAGTCATCGGGCCAAAGCCACTTTTTAAATCCTTTAATATCTGGAATTTCTTCAATACAATTGCCGCACAGTCACTGTTCTGATAGAAAAGCTTCACAAGCAGAGCCCGATCCTTCAATGATGAGTCATGACTGCCTTCTCAGACGCAGAATAACAAGAACATTGTATGTTCTCCACCTGTTTTATCACTCGTATAATGTGTGGAGCATGTGTCACGTCTTTTAATTAGCATCTTAAAATTCACATATATTTTACAGCAATCGTTTTTAGCCTCTTATGACTAACAAAATACCGTCTATCAATTCACTTATGAACTACTTTTTTTTCTTTTGTAAAACAAATTCCCACTGTTTCTCGTATACTCCTATAAAATATCCGGTCATTTTAACCAGTGGTTCTTTTTTACAGCCTTTTGAAAGTGCAACTTTAATTAGAATCACCCTGTATATGCACACGGTAGTGAATACAGAAAACACGAGAAATTTAAGGACATCACGTATATTAAGAAACAAAAAAAATTAATTAAGTTTCTCGTTTTAATTCAGAATATGTATGTAATTATTCGTTAATAGTATCAAAATTTTACATACCTGTTCTGTCGTTCCGTTGAGCTGGTGCAGTAAAGTTTTCTTTTTATGGCAATAAAACTGATTAAACACTCAAATGAAGACTCCTTGTAAATAAAAATAATGTATTGACATTAAATACAAAGTTACAACAGTTATACCTCACTATAAGACACAACACAAGTTACATAGTAGAGCAAAAAACGTTCGCTCTTTCTAATTAAAGTTCCTTCTGTTTTTGACGCTGCTCACTCCAATCAACGGAAGTCACGTGGTTTCTGCAGGAAAAGTATACAGTTCTGAACAACGTAAGTAAAAATACGAGTTATTGTATTATTAATGCAAACAAAAGTGATAAGAGTAAATAAACTGCATACTAGGTCAAAGGATATGGATGCATGGCGTTTTCACTCAGAATCCTCCAGATGCAGGCAGCAGCTGAAACTCCTAACAAAAGACCACTACGACTCGAGTACATGAACTTAGTATGTCTTGTACTAAATCTAGCACAGTCTCTTCAAAGTCCATTCAGGTCCGTAGGGTTAACAACTCCAAAATTCACATTCAAAACCATTCCATTCATTTATGACCACTCTGGAAAGAACTTCTCTCAGTTAACCGCTGGTATAGGCTTACAAAGAGGATACGGCTGGAAGCACACCTCGTATAAGCGTTGTGAAGCTCCGTCATTGCACTCTACAGCCTCATATGTTCGATGTATTATATTGTTTGTGATATCAACTATCCAACTACTAGTTTGTTCGGGTAAATAAAGCTTTCTATCTCAAAGGCTCAGAATTCCTGCACATTTGCAATGCCAACTACCGCGCATAGAAAGCAATTCCGGCGTAGCTTTGTTAAGTGATTCCAAGTCGTCTAGATATACCTTATATCCTACTCTCCTGGAAGTTTTCAACCCGGTGCTGGGACACCGTGTATACATACGCTTCATTGTTAATACGAACAGTAGTTAAATCAAAATTATGATTCTGTTGTATGCACTGTCTTGTTATTAGTTACGTCATTTGAATCCGAGCATAATGTCATCTGAAAATACGACCAGAAATGTTGAGAGTAAACAGCCTTATAATATTATATTAATATTAACAAATGTTTTATAAGATATTCAATATCTTATCCTAAAACATAATATTTTTGAAAATTTTCCGTAATTCAAATGGATATAAAACATCTGTTCCTTAATTTTTCTACATATTGGAAATAGTTAAATAAACATCAATAAAATCAGTATTTTGGTATTTAGCTGACATGTATTATTATGTTTTTAATTCAAATACTATTATTTTATACCCTAAGTTGAATTTATGAAAGGAAGTGTTAAAAGTGTTTAGTAACATTGCATAAGAATTAACTTGCACACATTCGCAATGAGAATCAATACATTATTTTCAAACAAGCCAAAATTTCTCAAATTCAGAAATAAAATTACAAGAATATGTTTATTATATCCATTTTGGTAGATTTAATCTTATTTTTGACCCAAAATTTAACGAGAAATCAAAATATGAAGTACTCGTAATATGTACCAAGGAAACATTCAAAAAGGAGAATAGATCTTTAATCATAGTATTCTCTTTTTTTAATCCATTGTTCCTTAATATTTGAAAGAAAAAAAGATTTTATATTCACGTTATTAAAATATTGAAATGAAATATCTGACAAGACTTACGTTCAAGAATGTGCACGTAACAAACGCTACGTATCCAAACTCTCAATTTTCTATTTGTCTCAATTTGTTCTTTTATTTTGCATCGATCTGATTTCTGTAAAAATATTGATTATTTAAAAATGTATCACTTAGAAGTATCATGAGGGCTATTGGCGATGGACTCCGTAATTTTGACAAGAGACGAGGATGACACCTGAATTGGCACCTCCCTCTCCTATCTTCTACATTACGCTGAAGGTAGGATTTGGAGCCTCGACAGATTTAACGTGCTTCAGCCTCACTGCACAGCTGATTTTTAATGACATCATGGCTCGAATCCACGACATGACGAAACAACGTCGACCGCGAGTTCGCAATCATGATTACTAGATTACCGTGGCCACAGGGAAAAAGTTGAAACATAGGAATTGGTATTTACTTTTTGGATAATTCAACTTGAATAATAGATGTCAGTTTTTGAATAAGAAATTGTTTGATATTTTAAATGGTATTAAATTACGAAAGTTACAAAATCAATAAATTTCAGTACCTGATTCAAAATATTCTTAGTTAGTAGTACTTACTTTTTTCTAACAATTACAAATAAATTTAGGTTAAAGCCAATCTGAAATTCCAATTAACGTATAGTTGTTTGTTCAAAAACGCAATATCCTTTATATACATTGACAAGATATATAAGGGATAGCTTAGCATAATTCATTAAATGTAAAAAAATGTGAATAAATATTGTTGAACTTATTAATAATAACTCGTAGAGAATCATCTGTTGAAGGTGAAACTTTATCTTATGCAGAACATTTCAGTTGACGTCTTCATGAGCAAAAAACTCTACGAAATTCGTCTCGGCATAAGCAGTTCAGAAGAGTTTCGTGCAATTGATGTGCGAAGGAACGTAGCTAACGATTAAATAGAAAGATAAATGATACAAAGATGACAACTGGACATGTTTGCAAAATGAAAAATCGTTGGAAATCTCGAATCCGGATAATCACAGACCAAAGTGTCTTGAATTATGAATGCGACTGAGTATGTGATCACAAGATTGAGCAAAGTTTTTAAAGTGTGGGAAATCGTAACCGTTGACCAGTACCAGTCGACTAAGAGTCACAACCGTTCACCAAGATCTATACCTGGAAATAACTGTGCGACATCAGAGGGACAACCATGCCAGAGAACTGGATTCGCTGGAGCTATGGATTTAGCAATCATTCGCAAATCACCTTCCCTGGCATTCCAAATAAGATTTCCTTCATTAGTCGCATAATTACCATTTACACTTAACTTTTGGACACTAGTGCATACATGAAAGTCAGCTCTTCTTAAAAACTTCCGATAGCATTTACTCGTCATGTATATTTTTAAAAAACAATATCTCTTATCTTAAGAGAAGAAATATCTAAAATTGCGCAGACGTACGTTTTCATTTTCTGCTTGTATTAAAACAAAACGAAATTAACAGATTACGCCAAGAGTATTGATGAAAGCTCTTATACAAACTTTATGAAAAGGAAACGTGGAAGATTTCAGCAGTCGGAACGACAAAAACAGAGTGATGATGTTTGAGTTGAGAGCGATTAGGATTGAGAGGAAGATCGTGAGATAAGATTAAAATATATATGATCTTTTTTGTGAATGACGCTTAGAGGTGTAACTCATTTAAACATCTAACGAACGCCGGCTCTTCTGTCTTTTAAAGAATCCATTCACAGTTAAGTGAATGTGCTGAAGTTGATAAAATGATATGTGAAAGAAAGAGCGTCATTTGATTATGATATCTTAAGAAAATAACTTGTTATAGCACTAAATATCTTAAATACATTTTTTTTAGTGAAAAAGAAATGGCTGAATGGGATCATATGAAGTTGTTGACTGTTTTAGAATTGTATTAAATGAGAATTAAAATTTGAAACTTGAGAATTAGAAAACTGGGATCAAACGGTTTTTGTGTGAAACAGCTGACAGCTAGGCTCTATTCAATTAGAAAACGAGAGGGTGGCAAGATAGAGTGACAGAGTTTTAGTGTGCTGCATTTTGTGCTGGGCTCAAGATTATAATTAAAGATGTGTTGCTTTAATTATTTACTTTTATCAGTGATGCATGAATATAATATAAAAACATTAATTTTTGGTTCTGGAAATTTTGATAAACCTACAGTTTCAAATTTACAATTACCCCTTACTGTTTGAAGGACTGGGTAATTGTAAACATCGTTTGGCTAGTAGTCCTAAAATATTAGCCAAACTATACAATTAATGAGTGATATTACTTCAATTTCTGTTTAATCGTATGTAGCACATCTTAACATTTTTTTTTTGTGTGTTTGTGAAAACGTTTCATTAGAATTGAAATTAAAACGATTGATTAAACAACAAATTGAAATTTAAGCTAGTATGAAAGATTCAAGCATAGATTCAGATTAGTACAGATTTATGAAGTTTGTAGAAGCGAAATGTGTGTTTTTTAAAAACTTATCATTTTTCCAATATTTTTATTAATTAAATTTAACAATCATATTACTTCATTTTGTAAATAAATAATTCCCTACAACTTTCCTCTAATTATAATATAATATTCATTTATTAGTTAAGTTTAAGACATTTTAACAACTCTGGAATTAATATAAAAAACGCGAAAAAGTTTCAAAATGTTTATATAAATTCATATCTTGTGATATTCGTATTAACAGCTATCACTGTTGCTGTTGATGTATTTTTCAGTTAATTTGAATAATAAATGTCTAGTTACAACAGATATTTTATATGTTGCTTTACATCCATCATAACTCTATCAATATTCTTATTTAATTATTATGTATTATTATGATGTAAGAATAATTCAGAATTCGCTAAATTGACTCCTATCATATTTTACCCCATTCAACTCTTTGTTTATTCAATAAAGAAACTAAATGTGAAGAAAATGCATTTGAAGAATAGATTAAGCGTTCTACCAACAATCTAATTCTTAGAGTTCTTGAAAAAAGCACAATTTATAAATTAAAATTTTAATTATACTCTTTATTTTTCAATCAATTCCTTTCAACTACGTGACATATTTCATCAGATCATTGTCTAAATTTGGTGTAAAATGAAAAGCTGTAAAAAGTATATCTCTGATAAACAGGAACAAATTCACACACTGACTTGCTGGTAGTCTTATATTTTGAAAATAATATCATTTTTCTTATAAAAAGGTGCAGAAAATGCTTTTGAAAAAATTTCATTTAAAGGAAGAAATGTATACTGTACAAATGTATACTTTTTTATATTTTTTCTCAGCAAAAATTATATACCTTAAGAACACTAATAATATTTCTCACTGAAATACAAATACTTAATAATTTTACAAAATCAGTATATCCACAATGAATCCTTCGCTGCAAAGAAGAAAATTGAGAGTTAACAGAGCATTCTAATTAATCACCAAAATATCTGTTTGAAGTGAGTTCCGGTCTCTATCAGGTTGATATTTTAACATGCTAAGTTTTCTTTCAGCTCTGACTTAAATAGCTATCGAAGTCCTTTGATTTCGAACTTTCCTTTGACTATCGAGTCCTTCATATTACTTTTATCGAAATCCTTTGACTATGGCTTTATAGATACTTGAGTTTGAAGTTATCCACTTAAAAAAATTCAAAATCTTCAAAACAAATTCCTTCTTATTATAACTAACTCTCCCTGGTATGTAAGAACCTCAGTAACCTGGTATGTAAATCTCACACAGACCTCAAAATTTCACAAATTATCAAACATATAAATTATCTTTGCAGATGCTTCTACTTTAGACTAATAAACCACACCAATCCGCTAATTAGAACCCAGCTTATTTTTGCACTCGATAATGATGCCCGTACTCTATCGATCCTATAATAATTATTTCCACCTTATCCCACCATAACCTTATGCATTCCAACTTAAACCCTTCCCCGCCAAATTTCTAAGCAATAAATATCCCTATCCACTGATGCAGAAAAAAAAAAAATAAAGGACGCAGCTCATCTATCGCATAGACAGCTGATAAACAAATGTTTTCAACACACAGCTCCTCAGCAGTAGTTTACCCCGATTTCCCCTCTACCATAGCGCAAACTAACAATAGAAACTCATTTGACAACCAAGGCACCTGCGAGATCTATTATTACCAACACCTTTATCCTCCTCTTTTTCTCTCTCCATTCTCTGTATATTTTGAATCTTCTAGATTGAAAATACAAACTACCTATCCTATCATTTCCTCATCAAAAAATAAGATTACATAATCTTAAAAATAAATTTATAATATACAAAAAATATTTTAAGAAAATCAATCAATAATAATACTCTCCCCCTCCTATCGATTTCGATCTTCAGGAGAAAAAAAAAAGGAGTAAAAAAAAAAAAAAGGAATATAAAATAAACTAAAAAACGTATGTTTATCAATTTTATCGATATAATATGTTAATTAAAAATTAATGGAAAAAAAACATTATTTCTACCTTATAGTAATATAAACTTTCCTATTCTTTATTTCCTCTCTCTTTTCATTCATTTATGTAAAATGAAATATGTTAATGTACATATGTAAAATGCTTGTTTTACATCTAAAAAAATTTCATGGCATAATTCTCACGGAGTAAAGAGTCCATCGGACTGGCACTCCTTAAGTATTTGATTGTTGTGACTTGAAAGTTAGTTCCACCGCCCCCGTACTCTAGTAGTAGCTTGCAATCATCTTGTAAAGTCTTCGCCAGTTGAACCATGGGTCAATTGGCAAATATTGATGCAAATGAATCGTTTTTGACAGTGCCAAATTCCAATGTAAAATTTGCCAATTCAACGATAAAATCCTAGCAATACAGAATATCTTGGGGAAAATAAGATTAATCTGTCTTGTACTATTATAGAATGGTTCTGTTTCTACTTTTGAAAATGTTTTATTCTTGAATAATAAGTTCCAACAGGCATGCATAGGAAATACAGTAACCACTTATCAACGGCGGTTTACGTGGTTTTTTCAAAATGTAAGCGAAATTCAGATAAATTCATTTTAAGTGTACACGACTTTTAAGAAGCTTATTTAATATTTGTTCTCAAAATAAATATATGATAAATTGACGTCCTTTAATTTACTATATCAAACACTATCTAAGTCTACCATCTTGGAAAAAAAGTTTGAGAAACCAAACAACAAATCGAAAAGGAAATTAATAAAAAAGTTATTCTACATCAAAAAAAGTGGTAAGCCCTTAACAGGATGACAACATGAAATCCTCTCCCCCTCCCCTCCTACTACAATGTGATATTCGCTCAATATCAAAGTGATTATTAGCGTCAAAATTATGATTAAAGTTATGATAACACTTTTGTGGAAATAAATACATATATCTCGCTGTATCACGTACCGGCTTTTTTACAAAACTATATCTACTATTATTACCTGTTTAATATCTTCTTATTATCTGTAATTATTTTTCTTTGAAAATATAACTAAATTTATTCTCTTTCCTATGAACGTTACTCTTTTATAATTTTTATTTTCAATGCCTCTACTTTTCTTTTTATAAAATTAGGAACTTATCATCTGTAACATTTTTCAGGAACATACTTTCCATATTTAATGATGTCTTACTGCAAATAGATGTCTTAAATGGAAGAAACAGTGTGGTCATTTCATACAAAGTTTGTTAGCTTGCGAAGCAAAGTCTTAGTATTTCAATCAATAGTGAAATTTCAACTATATAAAATTATTGTAATCATGTAATGAATAGTACTTATTCTTTGAACTATTAATTCAGGAATGAGAGGGAAATCTAAAATGTATACAGATAGATATATACACAGAAATGACCTGAACAACTAATGCTGTCTTATAGGTCTCCTTTGTAACTCCACAAGTTTCATTTTAAAAGTATGTTCCACTTTTCAAACTCTTCTTATTACTTTGCACTGTGTATCAGTTTTGCAAAAGTTTTTCCTTAAATTTTTCACCCACTTCCCGTTAAGCTACCACCTTAACTTTTGCACATTAGCTTAGTTTGGATGACGATACCATATTAAACTATAAAAATAAATATAATTTTTTTTAAAAAAACCAAAAAAAAAAAAAAAAAAAAAAACTGCAATAAATATTTTTGGAAGTAAAGACCAAAACAGTAGAAAATTATACGCATAATCATTTTTGAAAAATCCGACACTTATGTACAGAAGAAGAATTTCTTAAAAAGAAAGAACTTTGAAATAAAAAATAATTTTTCTTCGGCCAATAAAGAAATTAAATAAAAATGTCAGTTTATTATCATTATAAATTTTTTTTTAAAAAAAATGAAGTTAAAACTTTTCAATCTAGCTAAAACTTTTGACTAAATCCTCATCGACCAACGTATTCCAACTATCAAACTACTTAACTTATAGCACACAACACCTTAATTTTTAGTCAAAATTTTTCTGCTAGATTGAAAAATCTTCACTTTTTTTATTTATGATTATGCTAAATCGTTACTTTCAGTGCATTCTTATTTAACTTCTTAATAGCTAAAGAAAATTTAAAAATTAGAGAATTTCATAGGTTTTTAATCTTTGTATAGTAAAAATTAATTTTTATTTATTCTGTCTACGTATCTCGACAGATCTTGGGTGCAGAGAAGCAATACAAATTATAAGCATTACTGCTAGACCAGTTCATACCTACAAATGTTTTCTCCTTATTTATATTATTTTAGTTGAAAATATCAGTTAATTTATATTTTCCAATCCAAGAGGAAACAGAGATGTATAAAGATGAATTATGAGAATTTTGAGGAAACATTAGTTTCATCAACGCATGTTTCATAACGAATTAATTATTTCAATTGTAATTATCATATAATTAATTATAACTCGGCATTTATTATTGAAAAGTTTAGTATTAGTAAATTATCCGACGCACTTTAAATCTGGCGAAACTTTAAATCTATGTTGGCGTAGTGTGGAAGTTCGGAGAGTGGTAATATCTCCTCGTTACCTGACCGATTTCCAAAATTATGAGATCCGTCACCAATAGCCTTTGTGTCACTTCTAAGTGGACGTTAAATAAACAATAAAATTAAATGAAAAAAACGTTAGTTAATTCTATTGCAAAGCAATAGTTATGATTTGTGTTCTGTTTTGCTATTTATTTTACAGTAAATTGCTGTTTTATGTTGAAAAAAATATGATCTAAAATATAAAAATTACTAATTTTAAACGAAAGAATTAAATTGTGTAGAGTTATAAATTGGTCATGATTAGGTAATTATTAAATAAATAAAGTCAACATTTTTTTTTCCTTCGAAATTCTAATTTGTTAACTAACATTTTGCACAAATTTGACATTTTCCCCCCTGTTTTTGGAGCTGTTGACGTCCAGAGTGAGATAAGATTGCAACCTACATAAAAAGGACCGACAACAGACGACGCACGACCAGTTACCAGAATCCTTCAATTAAACAAGATAAGAACAGAAATACAAACACTGAGAACCTTAAACAAAACAAAGGATAGTGGACTATATAAACTAAAAAATTTACGTAATATCATGCAACAAAGTTTTCTTTCAAAAAATTTGTAAGTTTCTGACTTTTCGATAAGACTGCGCGGCACAGATCAAAAGGGAGAGGATGGCCATTTTTTTCGGGGTTGATCCGCTTTTCACTTCTTTCTTTCCTTTCAGCGCTATACAAAGAGGGCGGAGTGCGAATGAAAGAGAGCCGACATCAAACCGACTCATTCACAAAAACCGAGCCGTATCTAACAGTTTTCCGTTTAATAATTCGGAAAAGCCGCTCTGATCTTCATCTCATAATGGAGACGCATAAGTTCCCCAAAGAGAGCCGCTAAGTTAAATATATTGGCACACGGGCTGTTTCAAGGTTTTCCAAGTAGGACCACAATCCAGGTCGACGCTTACTAAATTTTATGCACCTGGAATTTTTTTTGGCTGAGCTTTTGCACCTGGAGCACATGAAGAGAGAAATAGGATTCAGAAGATTTTTGTAGTTTTCATCGAAGTCATTGAGACATATAATCTTATTTCTGTGATTCGTTTCGCTCTATGTTCAATATATTAATTAAAAATTTCGTGTTCATTTTTCTTACAAATTGATGCAATAATATCCGTAGTATAACAATAAGATAGTTTTAATCTAAATTTGAAACATCAAATGTAGAATTTTGATTGTTATGTTAATGTACATTGATATTTAAACATAATATGAATGTATGGATTTAATATTAGAAATTGCTTAGAGAATTGGATAACAAGAATTGAATAAGAACTTACTTTGTCAAACATACTGATTTTATTTATCATATTTTTTCATAATGGAGCACTGTTAAAGAGATATTAAATGATACTAAAGAAAATACTCTCACTGAGTCAATTCTTTCTTCTACTGAGTAATGAATGTGAGAAAGATTGTGCATTTTTAATACTATCAATACACAGCATTTGAGAAAATAAAATCACAAGATAAATGTAATAAAAATTATATCATGAATAGCGCTCTTACATTCATATATTAAATCCTATAATTTTTGTGACATAAATTACAAATTCAAATATCTGTAATAGTATTTAAAATATTAATAACTGGGACGAAGTTAGTTATAGTGTTTATCCCCGTTGTGGTCTGATTTTTTTATCTTAATGGACAGTGCGGGTTGCTTTTCTTAAATATTAATAATTAATTTCATAATTATTTCATGAGATAAAGTCACAATACAGGATAATGTGTTAAAACCTTTTACCAGGCACGTTAATTTTCATCATGAAATAATTCGATATAAAAACCAACGTTGCCAAAGTTTATTAAAGAAAATTATTGAAATATTAGTTAAAACTGTTAGTTATTTTTAACTTTAAAATTTACTTAAAAAGAGACATTTGTGAGCGTATTAAAAGATTCATAATACTCATAAAATCAAAACATGCATTTAAAAGTTTGTAAGTCATTCTATTAAAAAGTGGGAACCAGAATTCAGAAAAAATTATTGTGATAAGAACGGTGCCAAATATTGGAATATTTCTTTCTTACGAATGATTACTGACTGAAAGTCAGCAACCCTTATTATCTCCCCTTTGTGAGTTTTACGATACCTCATGTGGCGTGTGGGGAGTGCCCGGTTTTCCCAGAGGGGGAAATAAATTTTTTCCTCAATCCTAAAAGCGCCGAGAGGAAAGAATATTTTGACTTATTAAAATTATTGAAATATTAGTTAAAACTTGTCGCAAATGTCTAAATACGAGTATTGCATTGTTAGGCGAGTACGAACGATTCCCAAAATTTCAAAGCTCTATCTTGATGGGAAGTTGGTTAAATTAACGATCGAAAATTTGATGACACACACACATACACTCACACACACACACACACATACACTCACACACACACACACACCAAGTGAAATTTAGAAAAACGTTTTAATAAAAAAAAAGCGTTGTAAATCATATAACTCATGAAAAAGCTAGCACATTGTTTCTTATTTTAATACTATACGTATATTTGAGGCCGTAGTAGCCTAATGATTATGGTCGTGAATCCGTGTCGGGGTTGCTTCTTCTGAGTAATTGGCTGATGCTATTGAAGACCATAGCTGATGCACGTTAAATATATCGATATCCCAAATCTCTTTTGGGAGGCATGGTAGACTGGAGAGGAAGATGCCAGCTCAGGTGTCACATGACCAATGTTCAAAATTATGAGGTCCGTCGCCAGTAATACTCGTGTTACTACTAAGTGCGACATTGATAAACAAGCAATCACTAAGCATAAAGTTTCATAAAATAACACACGTAATTTCTATTAATTTTCTTTTGCAACAATTTATAAGAAATATTACATTTACATCTTGTTATAATATATTAAAAGAGGAAAAATTACTACTGTACTGACACAAAATAGGAAAAGAAAAACTAATTAATCATTAAATGATATTTTCAAATTTACAGAATTAATCAGAACTTTCCGGTATGTCATTTGCTTCATACGACAGGCTTAAGATTTGCTTTCTTCAATGCTCCTTGCAGAAAAATTTTATGCATTGCACTTCATTGCATATAGAAGAGGATTTCTTCTTTATATAAACTACACACACACACATAATACGAACCTCTTTTCGGTGCAGAAATATCCATATTTGATACATCCACTTCCAAATTTCATTTGATCTAGAAATGTTGATACATCTCTAGATAAAACCGAAATTTGAGCTCGATATAAGATGTTTTTTCGTAAGAGATTTTGAAAATGTTTTCAAGAATGTAACTTCTCATTTCAGCTGTCCTTAATATTATTGATTACAAATAATACATGTGTGTTCATTCTAACAATGCTCGTCATTGAATGAATTTTACAAGATGTAAAATTCATTCAATGTTACCGTCTTGTTATTCGAGATACTTATTAAGACTCACACATTTTGTCAACATCTCCTTTGATCTTATTGTAATCAAGAACTATTTCCGATGTCTGTGTCAGTTTTGGTGCCATCTTTAATGTCTAATTTCACGACTTTGTTTTTCTTTGATACATATGATACAAGTGTTTTATTTTTTTGAAACCCAAATACTACATAAAAGCCTACAACTCTGTGTTTCTCCAACTAGAATTATATTTGGAAATTTCTCACTCGTTCTTTTTCACTGTTCCAACGAAAGTGATTTTTTTTTCCTCTTGTAACAAATCCACCAATGGAAAAACTGTATTCTAATTCTTAGTAGTAATAATTTTATTAGTTTTCGATAAGTGTTATTAGATGTTTGAATATTTCGAAAGATGAGCTTTCCACACATCTATGGATGAGGAGACTGGTTATTAACATATGATTCAAAATTTGTCATCAACATGAAATATATTTAATTTTTCAAGCTGCCATGGTAGCCGATTTTTCGTTGCATTGAGCTCGTGGTCCGTGTTGTTCAAATCAAGCCGCATATTCGAATCCTGTTACTAATAAAGAGCATTGATGCAACAAAAGGAAAACTGCTTTATGTTGAATTGAAATATCAAGATTCTCAATGAAGGGTTGTGATAGTTAGGAGAGTGAGTAAACAGCTCAAGTATTGTCCTCGTCGTTCTAAATTATGTACAGCGCCAAATGTTGCTTTAATGTGACATTAATTGAAAATTTTGCAGTTTTTGAATGTTATAATTTAAACGTTTTGTGGATACAACTCGTAAAACGATAGTAATTTATTTAATGGAATGAAACTTTATTGCTGAAAATTCTATTCCCTGTACGCGCAGTCACTATTTAATTTATTCTACAAGTACTATGTTTGAACTGACGTGGTGTTAATAGACATTTTTTCACCCATGCATGGCGCGCACTTGACAACATAATCAAAAAGTTAAGGACTGATATGATGTGAATGTCTCACGGCGATTTTTCTCGAGGTTCTAGGAAACATTTTGTTGTCTAGTCCAAGCATGTCAGACTCATTTTCAGCAGCAGACCAATTTCTAACGAGTAAAAACAGCCGTTCTATATGTAAGTGTACTTGGTAGCGTTTCTTTCTTAAATTATCTAACTTAGCAAGAGTACTATTCGTAGTGATTTTTATCATAGTGCTTAGGCTGTTTATAGATGCATTTTATGTTACATAACTTAGGTACTCTTATAGTATAATTACATATCAACCAGATATTTTTTTCTTTTGCATCATAGCATACTCAATATTCAAATGTCTACCTTTCTTGGAAATACCGATGTTCAATAGTAATTTTCCCCCCAGTTTTCCAGTCACATTGTTTCAGTAAAGACATATTGATCGCAAGGGCTTGAAACAGAATGAATAATCAAAAGCACAAAATGATTTTTTAAGATAATTGATGAAAATAAAAAAAAAATCAACATTTATTTACCAGACACAAAATAAAATCACAAGTTAATAAGCAAACTCATAAATAAACTCATTTTCCTGTTCTCTGAAAATGGTTAATGGTAAAATTTAATGTTAAGCTCAACCTAGGGAAGGTATTAGAGGAGTAATTGTGTGGTAGGTATTTTATTACATTCGCTTCTTTAATAGGCGAAATAATGAATCGATTTATCGCGGGTAATAGTTCATCTACGAAGACTGAGAGTCATAATAAATAATTACGCTTAATTAGGTGTTTTAAAACTAAGCAATAATATCTCTAATAAATATTTGTTAAATGCTGTTATGCTAGCCTAGCCGTAAATATATTCGTTGTGGGGCACATGCCGCCTGTGAGCTGCGGGTTTGATATGCTTACTTCAGTCCGAAGTCTTCGAAAGGGAATAGAAGAAACACAATATACAAGGGTGAAATAGAATACAATTATTGCTCTATAAAAGAGTGGAGCATTTTCCCGCTAAGAAGATTTTTTTTTATTAAAACGTTTTTCTGAATTTTACTTGCTGTGTGTGTGTGAGTGTGTGTGTATGTAATCAAATTCTCGATCGTTAATTTAACCAACTTCCCATCAAGCTAGAACTTTGAACCTTTGGGAATAGTTCTTACTTGCCTAACAATGCAATATTTAGACATTTGTGACAAGTTTTAACTAATATTTCAATAATTTTAATAAGTCAAAATATCCCTTCCACTCGGCACTTTGAGGAAAAAATTTCTTTCCCCCTCGGGGAACATACGCCGCATGAGGTATCGCAAAACTTTTGTACTCACAAAGGAGAGATACTATCTCCCCTTTACTATCTCCGAGATAGTAAGGTTGCTGACTTTTAGTCAGTAATAATTCGCAAGAAAGAAAGTTTCCAATATTTGGCGCCATGTTATATCACAATAATTTTTTCTGAATTCTGGTTCCCAGTTTTAATAGAATGACTTACAAACTTTCAAATGCATGTTTTGATTTTATATTACGAATTTTTTTAATACGTTCACAAATGTGTCTTTTTAAGTAAATTTTAAAGTTAAAAATTATGTTTTCTAGAATTTGATGTACAGCATTTCAGAAGTACTAAGAAAGTAGAATTTAAATGATTGGCATGTCGACTCTAAATCATGAATTAGTAAAAATTATTAGGTGCATAACTTTTATTTGCTCCATTCGTAATTTTTTAGTAAAGTTCGTTTGTGTTTTGTCCACGTTTTTGGGTCTAGAAGAGTATGACGTGTAATACATGTAGATATACCTACACTTAGCCTATCATACTCAAATTAGCCTCACCTCACCTTCACGCTGTTAGATATGGTAATACAAAAGTATTTGGAAACTAAGAAGGAAAGGCTCGTATGTGCTGTAAAATTTTTCAGTAAGAAATATTCAATAAATGATTGATTAAATTGAAATTATAGTTAAATTTTTTATGTGTTTATCACGTGTTTGTTTTGAATTTAATGTATAATAATTAATATACTTTGTCATTCTATAAAAACGTTGGTTTTTATCTAGAATTATTTCTTTTTCTTTTCTTTTCTTTTTTTTTTTTTGGAGGAAATGATGGAAACGTTCTTTCAATAGGTTTGTGAACGACAATCACACCAATTCAGACCAAAGGAACTGTATACTTCTTTGTCATAGTTACTTATAAACATTGAGTAGATGAGAATCTTTTTATAGGGTTCATTTTGATTATTGTTTTCAGAATGCCTTTTGAAAAAAGATCCTAATAAGATAGGTTTTGTAGACATCCTTTTTTTGAATGGGCATCAGAAGCGCAACACGTACAATAGATAGAAGAAAAAAATTAGAAAAATAACGAAAAATCAATCCATGATATTTCCAGTATTACAAAGAGTTTTGTTTTTAGAAATTAAATATCTAAATGTGGCTAATGATTCATATTCAGCATATAATAATCCTTAGCAATAATTATTTTCCAGAACCTCACCAAATGAAATTGCGTATTTCAAAGCATTAGTGAACTCGATTGAAGAATTTGATGAAGACCGAACTTGATGAAGCCTCAGTTATATAAAATTACTTAGAATAAAAAAAAAATGTTATTTCATTATTAAATTCTTTGAACAGATCTTCCAAATTTATTTAAATGAACACAAATAAAAATATTTCAGAATTTTTATCGCTGCAAAATATAAATCGAAATACAATAAAACGACCCCTGGTAACTCAAGGTTGTTTGAAACTAAAAAAAATCAATACTGTTTTCTGTTAAAGCAATTTTAATATTATTCTTACAGCATACTTTTCACAATTACGTACTTTCATCCCACAAGTGCTTTCTCTTAGATCAGGGGTCGGCAGAACGTGGTTCACGAACCGCAGGCGACTTTTGCATAAGCGTTTGCGGTTCTTCAGTCTTCTGTTTTACGCATTGCATCTACAACGTTTTTAGCGGATAGAAAGAGTTTTGATTGAATTGGATTGAAACGTGTATTGGCAGCTTAGAAATAGTTTAAGTCTAAAATAAAATTTATAATAATGGCTTACTGAATATATACTCAAAACCCTTTTCAAAAATCTTTGTTAGAAAAAGAGAGAAGAGCTCTTGTGAAGAATTTATATGTAGATCCTCCAATTATCGATGAATTAACTGACACAAGTACTGTATGACAACCCTGTGAATCATCCTAGACTGTGAGAGAGTAAATCGTATTACTTAAAACGTTTTTGAAACTATAAAATCGTATTCTAACTGTCTGTAAGAAAGTGTATCCCTTTCAATATCAGCAATAAATGATTCATAGAAACAACTGAACGTGTAAGTTACTTTGAGAGAATTTAATAATTGAAATGAATCCTTCTATACCCAATCAATCAATCCATACCACTGAACTACTACAAATAAGAGAAGAATATAGTCGCGACATTCTGTTGCAATCATCCTGTAACCGGAACTAAGTGATAATTTTGCCTGTTTTCAAGTAATTGATTGGATTATATATTCAGGAGATTGAATGGTCTTCCGATTTGTCTCAGCTATCATGAAAATATCGCAAATAATGTGAAATCAAACTTTGGCATTTCTCTACGAAACATAGTAATTCGCGAGCATATATTCGTCAGGTGGCGCAAGACGGAGACATACAGAACTTGAGCATTAAGGCTCCCGTCTACCCGCCATTTTGATTTCGTGGACGTAATGTTAATCCTGTGGAATTCTGACTTTAATTCTCACATCTTTATTATTTGATCTATTTGAATGCAATAAAGTGCATTTGAAAGAGCAAAAAATAATCAATGCTTCTGTGGAATTACTTTTTTCCTAAGATTTTTATTCTTCTTTTAATTATTCGTTTTTGAGTTTTCCGGTCTTTAAAGAATATTTTCAAATATTTTTAAGAATCGGAGGAAAAAAGTAATTCCACAGAAGCATTGCTTATTTTTTGCTCTTTCAAATGCACTTTATTGCATTCAAATAGATCAAATAATAAAGATGTGAGAATTAAAGTCAGAATTCCATAGGATTAACATTACGTCCACGAAATCAAAATGGCGGGTAGACGGGAGCCTTAAGATCAGGAGCCGAGTTCCACAATTGAGCACATAGTTCAAATGCAGTCAATCTTACGAGCTTCGTGGATTCTCGAGGGGGGGGAAAAACTATTTACAGACGCTGATTGTATCAAAGACTTCTTAATAAAATCTTCGCAAGAGCTTTTTTGTGGCTTAAATATTAAAGCAGCGATTATTCTTTATTGTAACACGAAGTATAAATTTTGACGGACCAAGTATTTTAAAGTAACTTTTTTTTCATTAAACTTAACAATCAAATTGGTTAAATTAATCGTAAGTAAGGTGATTGTGGGATTCGGCTTAACAGTGTTTACCCACATTCGTTGTTTACTATAAAAGTGATTGTGGGTTTCGGCGTTGCAGTGTTTACCCATGTACGTTGTTGCTGACAGTTATTCAGCTTCTGTAAAATTTTACAGACAGCCGGGAGAGGGCGCGCATATACGTCAACAGCAACCACGAAAAAAATAAAAGAAATGTCTTTATCTACGAAAATCGTTCAAGATAGAACTGCCAAAATGTTTTTGAATATACAGAGCAGTTAGTCGAAGGTATTAAACTAACTTCCATAGTGTCAATTTTTCAATTGATAAGTCATGTGATATTAGTGACACGGCGTAAGTATCCTTCTTTGGGTGATATATGTCGGTACAAGGTCCCAAAGAAGAACTTCTCGGACTACTGTCACTCAGAGACAAACACATGAAGAAGATATTACGAGTGATCTGAAAACATATCTGGAACACACGGGAATCGTTTTGAATAAAATAATTTCCAATAACAACAAGTATGACATGACTAAATAAAGGAGCTGTTTCAGTTTTAAAGGCAAAAAATTGACCATAAAATTATCACGTTCCAGTGCGTAATACATCAAGAAGATTTTGTGCCCAAACGTTTCTGGAAGAAATGGTTACAGTACTAAGCTTCTTTATTAGGTACTAACAGCATCTTTGCCAAACCATTTTATCATCGCTAACAGAAGGAACTCAGAGAGGAAATGGACACTGAGTAAGTAGATTTTCGTCTTCTGAACAAAAAGACTTGCTGGCTTTTCATAGGAAACGTTCTAAAGTGCATTATTTTATGTATAAAAGAAATAAAATTGTTCATACGTAAAAAATGCATGACACATAAGGAATGTGAAGAAGACACAGTTTTAAAAAGTTCAATTTCATGGTTGCCATTACTCCATATCTTAATACTTTCAAAGTATTGTTACAAGAAAAAGGAAATATCTTATATACATTACTAGCTGATACCCGCCCGCTTCGCTGGGCAGACGATAATATTATATTTTGGAGCCTATACGTAAAATATCAAGAAATTTTTCAATTTTTAAATGATAATTATAATCTGAATTTAAAATTTTTAGAAATTGATTGTCTGTAATAATTGTTAACCACGATTTTCAAACATATGAGAAAAGTATTTAATTGTTAATAGTTTATCAATGAAAATGTAATTTAGTCAGTAAATCTGTCGAACAAAATTCCGCATCACCGATGTGGTACTGTGTAGTGCGATGCGTTCCCATTCTACATGGCAGGTCCCCAATAGACCAAAACCATGTAAAAATTGCCAATATAAAAATAAAAGTACATTTATGTATATATATATATATATATACATATTATTTTTAAACCTGTTGAATCAATTTTTTTTGTGTATTACATTTCTATAGCCTTTATTTTGAATGCAGGGCAATTTTTGAGAGTGACAACTACATTTTTATTATTTATTATATCAATTTATTAATCTTAATTATTACATTCATTATTATTTTATCTTATTCTAATTTTAGAAATAGTTAAATATAAGAAAAATCTGAAATAATATGCCTACATCTCCAAAACTTCTCTGTAGACAACATTCTTCGTTCGTTTTTCTGGTTGAAGGATGATTAGATTTTCACTGAACTAACTCTTGAACATGCCACATAAAATTGACCATGTGAAAAACAGTCACTTTGTAAATCTACACCAGCTAATTTTAAACGCTGCCCTTGTACTTTATTGATAGTCTTCGCAAAGCAAACTCTAACTGGAAACTGCAAACGCTTAAATTCAAAATGATAATCTGATGGAATTAATGGTATTCTTGGAATGAATATATTTTCACCCTCATACTTTCCCGTAAAAATAGTCGCTTCTATAATGTTTTTTCTTAGAGTTTTAACTTTAAGTCTGGTGCCGTTACATAATTTAGGAGGATTTAAATTACGCAACAACATTATTGGTGTTCCAATCTTTAGGTAGCAAAAGGTAAAAAGGTAAAAGTTTCGGATTCGAGGCCGGCGGTTTTCGTTCAGTTGCGCGTTCGATCTTTGGCCGCCAAAGACCCGCCGTGTAGCCGGGGCTGTTGCACGTTAAATCTGTCGAGGCTCAAATTCCTCCCGTTGGTGTGGTGTGGATGTTAGGAGAGGGGGTGCCAGCTCAGGTGTCGTCCTCGTCACTTGACCGTGGTTCAAAATAATTATCGAAAGAAAATGTTCTGAAAGCTGATCCTTATGGTTAAGAAGACTATTCAAAGGTTCAGGGTAGGATTTAATAGCAGGAAGTTGGACTTGATCACCACTGCAGCACATTCCTGGAGGTTCTTCTATCCATTTTAAAGCATGGCACCTCGAACAGGGCAAACGTTTTCCGATTCTGGCGATTTTATCATTTAAATAGTCAATATCTGTTACATATATATATTTAAAACCAAAGCTTTAGAAGTCCATGGCACTAATTAAACATTTGATCTTTTTTCATTGTATTTAATTACGGCTGCCTGATTCATGGGGGTTATTAGAAAAGTATTTTCGTACTGCTGCTCTATGTACTTCAGGATGGCTTTTAGTATATTTTGAAGCAGCTTCTCTATGTATTTCAAGATGACTTTAAGTATACTTTTAGCAGCTTGTCTTACTTGTTTATATTTAATTGAATTTGTGGATCTTTTTCTTTTTTTTTTACCTTTATTTAATTGAAAAGATATAATATCATTAATAATCGATTCACTTGAACTTGATAAATTAATGTTAGATATTGATTGAGTCTTTGAAAGTAGCATAGATACATTTTCTTGAGGCTGAAACACTAAAGATGACACATTTTCTTCATTTTGTTTCACATTATCATCATCAAGATTAACTTTACTTCTATTTGTTGATCCAACTATTTCAATATAGACATCAAATGACCACTATTATAGTTTCCTGTAAAACGTAATCTTTTTTTTCTCTGAATAGTTTCACCAACAGAAGCTATAAGGCAGACATCTTGATACACTTCGAACTGATAGGGAAATAGCTCTGTCACCGCCATAATTTCGCAAATAGATCCATACGTGTTTGGTTTACACATTTCGGTAAAATATAAATCGTTAGTATTATAAGGGGCGCCAGATAGCATTTGAGTGTAGCATTTAAACCGATCCCAGTTGTCAAACACGTGAGAAACAATAATATTTCTCATTTTATACGCCATCGATATGTCACCGAACACCAGCAAAGACAGAGACGAAAATAAACATGCTCCGTTGCCAAGAATTTTATGAAGTTTGAAAGGAGTAGGTATTCCATCTATCCAAATATATTCAACATCCATTATTAAAGATTATAACTGAAAAGTAAATATGAAAAATCCATTTGTATTAACCTACAATGAAATACTTCTCTAGTTAAAAAATATAACCGAAATTAATTTTTAAATATCAAATTATTTAAAAATTCAACAAAAAATACTAACAAAAAAATAAAGTATAGTAAAAATTTTTAGCAAAAAGTCACCCGTATTGCGTTATCCTTTTTGCAATGGATAACTCTTACTCTAGCAGCATATCTAGAACTGCAATTGAATAGACAGAATAGCTCTTAAAAAATCATAGCATTAAAAATAATTCTGAAAACGATAAAATATCGAGCCATTTTAAAAAAAACAAAAACGTTTATTTCCTAGAAACCAAAAACTAAAAATTGCCAAAATACAGAAACAAAACTTTTGCATAATATTTACATTAGGTTACAGTTAATGCGTACATCAAAATAAATATTTTGACAGCTACTTATTTTTTTTATCATTGACTTGAATAACATACCGTTATTATTCATTTGTTAAAAGTCAACTTCAATATATTCGTTAGATTGAGTTTAGATTTACAAATGTAGTTTATCAATCATTGTTAATATTAAAATACTTTTCTCATAAATTTAAAACTTACGTCTAGGTTCCACAACAATAAAAAATTATCGTTTGCTCAGCAAAGCGAGCCGAAATCAGCTGGGATTACCATAGTATAGCTTTTTAAAATTCACAATGCAAGGTCATTAAAATGCTTCGACTTGGCGGTGGAAGATATTTGGTGATAAATTCATCCTCCATCAGCGCTTCAATATTAAATTATTTGGTATTTTTCCATTTTGCATGCTCAAATTTCACCAAGTAAACTTAATTGGAGACAATGCACAGTATACATATAAAAAAATATATTCCGTTTGGCGTCGTTCATGTCATTTTTAGCGATAAAGTCGCCAAAAATGACATAACCGATGGATAAGAAAAGATTAACAGACGAAAATTACATTTTGGATAAGAATTCCGTAAAATCCGTTCTTAGTGAGCGTCTACATCGCAAAATAAGTAACTGTACCAAATTTCAAGTCAATCAGTTGAATAGTCTTAGAGATATCGTGACTGAGGAGTCAGTCAGTGGTATTTCGCTTATATATATATTTAACAAACATAATTTACAATCATGCTTAAAATTGAAAACAACTAGCCATTTGCCAGACTTAACAAAGCTATCAAAAACGATATGAGTTTCTCACTGTTCTAAGCTCTGAATAAAAATCTTACACTTATGATTATTTTGACCAGAAAATTCAGATATACATAAACATAAATACATGGACATACCCAGCGTCTTAACCAGAAGGATCTCAATTAGGGCTACTTAAAATTGGGTGGCTTAATACAAGAACATCCAATGTCGATTTTAAAAGAAAATGAGATAGGGTACATATTCCGCTCATAACGTTCATAGCTATATACAGAAACAACTGATGCCAGTTGTTTAAGAACAAGAGATAAATTACGTATTAGTCTTATGAAGTTCATAAGTAAGAACAACCAATATCAATGTTAATTCTTAATGAAAAAGAGTGAAGTTCCCAGAATAGAGCGTACTTTCGGTATTATTAGTGCTGAAATTATTTCCCGAAGACCGAAATCCCAATTCCAAGCATTGTGATATTTTCGCATTGATTGTTTCTTGCAATAAGCCAAAGAAACAAAAAATATCTTTAACAGTTCTTAATTTTTAAAAGTATTTAATCTCTTACTTTGTGTAAAACTTTATAAAAGATTAATTTAATAATGACCACCTGGATCGCAACAAAGTTTTATCCTCCCTTTTTGCACTCGTACATAAATAAATAACTCTCCAGCATCTTCATTATTCCGTTTCCTTGATAAGCTGGATTGTCTCTCGCAAAAATCTGCCAATCACTGTCTTAGGTTGATTGATTGTTCCGAAACGTAACACTTAGAAGCAGCACGAAGTCTAATGGTGACAAACCTCATAATTTGAGTCTCGGTTAAGTGATAAGGGGGACACCTGAACCCTCTCCAAACTTCCACACCAATGGAAAGAGTTAAAGCTCCACAGATTTAACGTGCATAAATCCTGCTACAAGGGTTGGTCTTTAGTGACATCGGGACTCTAAGTTAGTTGAGAAAAGTGAAAATGTGCTACTTTTTTACGTGCATCGAATGATTAAATTTAGTTCATATATATACACGCATGGACAAAAAAAATTAGCGCACCAAGAAGGAGTAGTGGAAATTAAACGAAATTTTACATACATAATGACTACTTTGATATAAGTAAATGATTAGAAAATCAAAGAAAAAGGATCATTTATTTCAGAGATAAAGGTAAAAGAACGGAGGGTTTAATACCCTGTTGAACCCCCTGTAGCGCGAATGTACTATGCGATAAGATCGGGCATTGAGGCATACAAGTTCTGTATGATGTCTTGAGACATTTCATTCCATATTTGCTGTAATCTTGCCTCTAGTTCGTTCAAACTCGTGGGATGCCTAACTCGCCGTCCCAAATGATCCCAGATATGCTCGATTAGACACAAATCTGGGGATCGGGCAGGCCAAGGAAGGGTAGTAATACATCGATCAATAACTCCCGAGACTAGCCCAGAGATGGTGCTCGTAGTAAACCAGTAACCAGGTCTTTCTAGAGTACTAACCTTTGCTTGAAACGTGTCAAAATTTTAAGTCGATCGGACCACGAAAAAGGTTTTTTGAAGTGAAGTGAAAAAGGTTTTTTCCAAGTGGGTGCCGCGATTGCTTTCGATGGAACAAAAACAGCAACGAGTCGATGATTCAGAAAGCTGTTTATCGCTATTTACTCGCTACAAAAAAAGATTTCTTGCGGAAAAAAAAAAAAAAAAAAAAAAAAAAAAAAAAAGATTTGGAAAAGCGTTGGAACGATTGTATCACCCTAAAAGGTGATTAACAAAAGGTGTTATGTTGATGAATAAAAAAAAATTTTGCAAAAAAAATGTTGTTTTCAATTTTAGACTCGGGAGTTATTGATCGATGAGTTAATAGTGCGGAGACAGTCTTGTGACACCGTTGCTGTGGGAGGCCGAGCATTCTCTTGTTGAAAAATGGCTTTTGGGAGCCATTGCATGATGTCATGGACATACCACTGGGCTGTTATGGTGTCATGGATCAATACTAGGGTTGACCGTGTATTGTAGGCAATGGCACCCCATACCATGACACCAGCTGTGGGAGCGGTGTGTCGCTGTAAAGCAAAGGCAGGATTGAGGCGTTCACCACGGGGTCTCCACACATGAACACGATTGTCTTCACTGCTGAGATTGAATCTGACTGAGATTGTCGTCGCTAAAGACGACCTGGTTCCATTCCGCTGCAATCCAGTTTGATCGTGCGCGGCACCACTCCAGACGGAGGCGTCGATGGGTGGGCGTCAAGGGCAGCACACGTAATTGGCACCGCGATCCTAATGTCCTTCAGCCAGGCGCCTTTGTATGGGTCGAAAAGACATAGGGGGCCCTAGTGAAGGTGCTACATGTGCCTGGATGGCGGCCGATGAAGCAGTTGACTGTACGCGTGCATTTTTTACGATGTAGCGGTCTTCTCGACGACTGGTCTGTCGAGGGCGTCCTGAGCCTGGTCTTCGAGTAAATAACATCTCTCTCTCTCGAATCCACTGGTCCCAACACCTCCTCACAACACAATCAGAGCGGCCTAATTGACGAGCTACTCGCCTAGCTGACCACCCAGCTTCCATCATGCCGATGATTCTCCCCCTCTCAAACTGCGACAGCTGCTCATATTGTCTTCGGAAACGGCGTAATGGCATGTCTACCTCAGCTCTTACTTTGTAAACGATTCAGCATACTCAAACCCGATTTGGTTACCTGTTTTATACTCTGGAATAGTCGCTAAAGACGACCTGGTTCCATTCCGCTGCAGTCCTCGAGCGCGGCACCACTCCAAATGGAGGCGTCGATGGGTGGGCGTCAAGGGCAGCACACGTAATGGGCGCCGCGATCCCAAAAGTCCTTCAACCAAGCGCCTTCGTATGGTTCGAGAAGACACAGGGACTTCTAGTGAAGGTGCTACATGTGCCTGGATGGCGGCCGATGAAGCAGTTGGATGTGCTCGTGCATTTCTTACGATGTGGAGGTCTTCTCGACGACTGGTCTGTCGAGGGCGTACTGAGCCTGATCTTCGGATAAATGACATCTCTCGGATCCACTGGTCTCAACACCTCCTCACAACACAATCAGAGTGGCTTAATTGACGAGCTACTCGCCTAGCTGACCACCCAACTTCCATCATGCGGATGATTTATCCCTCTCAAACTGCGACAGCTGCTCATATTGTCTTCGAAAACGGCTTAATGGCATGTCTACCTCAGCTCTTCCTTTGTAAACGATTCAGCACACTCAAAGAATCTTTGGTTACCCGTTTTATACTTCACGGAGAACGACGTTAAACGCCCTCTACCGGCTATACGTAATGCGCAATCACGCTGCATTTCTAATCATTTGCATATCTCCACGATATGTACCTTCATGCCAAGTTTCGTTACGATCTCGCAATTATTTCTTGGTGCGCTAATTTTTTTGTCCATGAGTATATATATATATATATATATATATATATAAGCAATCTTTCTGAAAAAATAAGGGAAATTAGAGATAAATTTAACCAAGTAAATATTACCTTTCCTTAACCTGGTTTAAAAAGTGATAAAGTAACTATTAGAGGACCAAAATCAGACGTTGAAACTTGTTATAAACATTTGCATCGCATGAAGAAATAAATGAAACTTACTAATTTCAATGTTGAAGTATCAATTTACAATCAAAACCACAAATTTATCATCAGAAAAGATGAAGCAAATATTAAGAAGATTAGAGATGAAACAAACACCAAAATAGATCTACTAACTGAAGGAGCAGAATCTGATGTTATAATAATTTGTGAACCAAAAGATATCATGAAAGCAAAGAAGCGTCTTCTTGAAATTTCAAATGAGAAACAACTTGTGGGACGCATTGCTGAAATTAAATCAAATCAGGAACATAAATTTTTTATTGGAAGAAGTGGAGCTAGAAGTAAAAAAGTTCTTGACAAGACAGAAGCAATAATTGTTTTCCTTAATGAAAATGATAATGATTTAAATACAATCCTCTATATCATTGGTAGAAAAGAGGAAGTTGAAGCAGCTACGAATGAACCAAACAGCCTTATGGCTCAATTGAAAGATACAGCAAAAGCAGCAACTAAAAATGATCCAAAACATCATCGCTATTTTGTTACAAGAGGTGCTGAAACAAATTTCTAATGATTATTGGGGTTATTACTGTTAGTTTTCCTAAAATTGGCTATAATTGTAGCAAGGTAGTTTTGAAATGGGGTTAAGGATTTCCTTGAACCAGCTACGCAGCGTTTGCATGAAATAGTAGAAAATTTGGAAGCGATAGTGATAGTTGAATGCATTATTAATCAAGAGCATTATCGCACTGCCTTGGGTACCAGAGACTCTTAGGTGCAAAATATACAACGACAGTTTGATGTTACTCTTAAGTTGCCTGATCGTGAGAAACCTAAAGATGCCAATAAAGTGACGGTGAATGGAGATGTCCATACGGATTATCTTGAAGCTGAATTTCGAGACAATTTTGAAGCTCAAAGAGACGAATTGAAAAAATATGCGAAGCAGCAGATCATCAAGATTCAAGACTAAAACTGGAAGACGTAAAACTTAAGAAGACGGGAACCAAAATCTTATAGAGTTAGAGATCTTGTTGCCATCAAAAGAACTCAGTTTGGACCATCCCAAAAACTAAAGACGAAGTATCTAGGACCCTACAGAATCTATAGATTAAAAGGAAGAAACACCAATGACGTTATCGAAGAGGGAGGCCACGAAGGACCCAACTGTACGACGTCATGTGCTGAATATCTGAAACCATGGAGTACGACACCTGGACTCTAACAACATAAACGTTTCTTCTTTTTTTTTCAGAACTTTGTAATGTTTATTTATTTATTTATTTTTGTACATTTGCAGAGTCGTCTGGAGGACCAGTTGAATCCAGGACGGCCGAGTTATGGGGTACCCTATAGAAGTTCCCGGCCCACTAGTGCCACCTGCAGACGCCTGTGTAAGCAAGCAAGCAGTCTGTTGCTAGGCGTCAGACGTGAGAGAACGACGAATAGACGAAGACTCACGCATGGCGAACGACTTTCATGTTATTTTCGGATGAATTGTGATAAAATTAATGATATTAACTTTGATGATTGATATTAATTTTATAAATATTTTATTCTTATATTAAATAAATAATTGAAATCAATAATCATATTTATTGTCGTCGGCTATCCAAGTCACTATATGTGTGTATGTGTGTACGTGCGTGCGTGTGTGAGTGTTATGGTACATGAATTTCACAAATGGAAATTTCATTTTTCCTAATATTTTTTTATTGAAAATATCGATGAAAAAAATGAAATTATTGCACTTTTATGGTGCACAGATATGAGGCATTTTTAAACTTATGTATTAGAAACTAAAGAAAAAAAACCATATCTGATTTATTTTTGAATAAACATGTCTGTACACAAACATTTAAATATCATTTGTTCTTCGATTAATATTTGCACAATTCGAGTGATTCATGACAATTATTTAACTAAGCTACTGTTTTTGAAATATTTTATTGGAAAAGATTGAGTTTTGACAGTAAGATTTTTAAATAATTGGGAAATGTGATTAAAATCTAAGTAATATCTATCTTTGAATTTAATTCATATCAATGCATAATTTATTGATTAGAATTTTTCTAGTGATTATTTGTAAGAAATTATTCTATAGACACAAAAGTATTTATTAAAAATACATAAACTTTCAAATAAATTTAGGATCTTTTGAATTTTTATTATTCTATCAATTAGTTGTTACCTCTTTGTTAAAATTTATAAATTAAAATTTGGAGGGTGCAATAATATTTTCATGTAATTTCCTTAAGAATTTGATAATAATAATTTTGTTTTGGTTGTGTTATTTCTGACCGTATCAGTGGTTAAGTGTAAAATGTACATCGGAATACATTAGTTTTTCTGAAATGATGTCATACTGATAAAAATTTTCTCAAAATGTGTAGTATATTTAGCTTCATTGATTTTATTTTGAAGGTAAGACCTACTGCTTAGATTCCTTTGAAACTGAGCATTGTGTTAATAATTTTAAATTTAACAAGGACTAAGTACACGAGCGTCCTTACGATGTGGCTAGAAAACTTAAGCTGTGGAGTAAAATTCTCTCTAAGAATCTTTCCTTTCCCGTAGACAAATAATTTATTAGCCCGAAACTTTCTAAAAGAGGGAAGTATAAATATAAGAAGACTAGTGATTTTTGTAATGAAACAATATATAGTTCTATCTAATATGCCCATTCAATAGGAATAAATTTGGATCATACAATTAATTCAATTTTAACACGATATTTACAAGGGGCATTCTATAAAAACTTAAAGTTATTATTTTTTTTACCTTACGATTAACTCCATGAAACTAAAAAATAATATTGCATTTTTTCCCTTCAAAATGTTAACTGAACTATAAATATTCTAAACGAAGCAGACAACTTTATTTTCTTAGTTTCGTGCTTGTTTAAAGAATTGTTTTTATTTACCCTACAGAAATGGAGGTAAGTGATTCAAAGTTAAAAAAAATGCATTGTGCCCAAAAGGTTTGCTATGGCTTGGGCAAAACAGCTCCAAAAGCAGTCAAATTAATGAAAGAAACTTACAAAGGCAAACATTTTAGTGAGTCTGATTATTAGATGGCATGATGATTTCAAATAAGGACATTTGTCTGCAGATCAGGTCCTAAGCTTGGGTGGATAGAAAGTGTGGTAAATGATCGAAATATTAACGCCACGCGGCTAGTCTTGAAAGAAATTTGGTGAATGTCATGTAAGGAGATAATGGCATCTACTAATATTTTGAAAACGTTAATGATTCGCATGCTACACAACAATTTACAGTTTCACCATGTTCGTTCAGATGGATCCCTCATTACTTTACTAAAGAACAAATGCCAACAAGAATTCGCCAGTGTTGCGAGTGGAAACAGATGCTTCAAAATGATCCAAATTTCCTAAAGATTGTAATAACAGGTGTTGAAACTTGGCTGTTTCATTTCGATCCGCTTACCAAGTCCAGATTCTCAGCCTCCGAAAAAAAATTCAACAAACCAAATATACTGGAAAAGTCATGATATTTATTTTCTATTATTATAAAGGTGAAATCTATCAGCCTGTTGTGCCTCTAAAAACTACTGTGAATGGGGCATGTTATGTTTCAGTTTTGAAAATTTTGTGACTTCACAAATCGAGAAAGAATAATGAACTGGTAAGGAATCAGACATTACATCACGATAATGCTCTCCCGCATATCTTAACTTTGGTTCAGCATTATCTTAGAAATGCAATATTAAAATCATGCCACACCTCTCTTACAATCGAGATCGCATACCGTGTGATTTCTGGCTGTTTCCTACGTAGAAGGACAAGCTCTGTGTCAGAAGATTTAATACGAATTCAGACGTTCAGATTTAATATGTTGTAGTCCCGCTACAGTAAATTATTAAAGATGATCTGTTATAAAGAACATGTCATGTAACCGACACTTTCGGTTTTTTTTTTTCCCAACTAAGTTATCCCACCCTCATTTTTTTGAGACATAGTTCATGTTAAATCTTTATCAAATCTAATTTTGTTTGCTTTTCATCTGTGGCATTAATTTTCGAAAACTGAAAACTCTAATAAGTGTTGCATTTTAAACATAAAATAATTTCTGTACTAAAATGTTTCTCATGGCTATGTATCATTATTGATGCGCCCCCGTCTACCATGGTAACACATTAAGCATCAATAACAAAAGAAGAAATTAGAATGTGTTTTCACTCACAACTCAAAATTTTAAGTGACCACTTTCAATCCTACCATTACAAAGCTATTGAAATGATAAAAGTGATCAAAATCATACAGAAGAATGTTTATACCATTTTTGTACTCAACGAAATTGTTAGTACAGCTTATTAGATGCAACATCTTTTTTTTAAAAAAAGGTCCCTATTAAAGAGCAAAATAGTCTATACCCATTTTCCTTTATACACTGCCTGCCAGAAAAAAAATGAAATTCCTGGAAGGAGTCAATGAAATACGATGAAAATTGGCAGATAGGATATATATAAAAGTAAATTACTTGAACTTTAAAAAAAAATAATGCAATACAGAGTTCAAATATAGTAGGCAGTCAGCAAAATAAAGTTCACTTCTTTCGGTAATACAATCAAAACTCTTGCTTAGGGGAAATAAGCGTGTGGGTGATGTCCTGAGGGATGTACGACCATGTGCTTTCATCCATACTCCACAATTCATCCTTTAATTGAGGCTGGGGCAAATCAAGTAAAGGACTGTCAATCTCTTCCCACACATACTCAATGAGGAGTTCTGGGGACATTGTTGACTAAAGAAGCCTAATAATACCTTACAGTGCTTATCGGCTGATTATTGGCACGTAATGTTTGAGCATTGTCTAGCTTGAAAATATAACTTTGAAACGACTGAAAGTAAGGAAATGCAGCCGGCTACAGTACGTACCGTTTTGACGATACTATGCTTCTCATACAAGTCAGCAGGAACCAGATATCCATGACGATGGTACTCCAAACCGTGATGTTGCGTTGTCAAACAGTAAGGCGCTTAATAATTATAGTAATAGGGGAACAATTTTCCCGTCACCACCACACTCTTATTTGGGAACTTTCAGCAGTTAAAAAGAAGTGAGACTTGTCGCTGAATACAAAATTGAGCCTCTCAGCCGTTTAGGGATCTCTGGACTGACAACACTGTTCTCTGCCACATTGATGCCTCTTAATCAACGACAGTAGGAGAAAAGGATGATATGGCTGACTGCATTCCGTTCTTGACAATAGTAGAGGACTGATATATGTGTGTGTGTGTAAGAAATGTTTCAAGTGAAAAAAGAAAGTTATGTTATCTTGAAGAAATTATTATTTGTGTTGAAGTATGATGATTTTAAGTGAAAATTTGGGGTGACATAAGAGTAATTTTCCTAGGAATGCAGCATGGCTATTCACCATATTCACACCGTATGAATGAATTATACTTTGTTATACAAAAGATAAATATTTATGTATACGGAAGTGGCTTATGTCATAAATCTTTGAAACCCGGGTATAAAAATAAAGTTTACCAACATCCAGATGCAACAGGGGACATATTACTCCCATCATTCAACTTCAAATTGGAATAACGTATTTTTCTTTCTTCTGTACATTTTTATACAAAGAATTCAAGACATTCAGCAAGATTCATATTCATTCGCAATTCATTCCATTTAAGTAAATTGAAAATAAATCCAAAACTTCATAAGAATTTGCTTCTTTCATATTTCAGTCTTTAAAATTTGCTAATATAGTTATATGAGTCTAATGTATTATTTTTCAGTTTTACTGCGATATTTGGTACAGAGTACTGTCTAAAGTTTTGAGGGAATTAAGATAATTTATCTTGTAAATTATAAGTAATTTTGAATGAAAATTTGTCATTCACATTTCATATTCAGTGAGGTATACGAGCTTAATTCATTTTACCCAATGAATTATAATTTTATTCTCAAAAGTAAAGGAAACTTATGAAGTCTGAAAATGTACATTCTAGAGTTTTAAAGATTTATAATACTCTTTAAAAACATTATAACAAAATTATTCATTCGCTTTGTTTCTTGTATTTCAATTCAGTGATTAGACCTGAAACAAATTATTATACAATCCATTTCATATTTAGTGAACAGAATGTAGTATTGACATTAATATTTGAAGAGATACTATCAATTTTTTTTTTAAAAAAAATTTAATAAAGATAACAAATTGAAAAAATATGTATGTTGACATACATTTTACTGTTATGTAATTTAATATAAAAGTATATTTTCTCATCTGTGAAATGTTAGTAATTTAATAAGTATTTTTAGACGTTCGAAATAGTTGTTGATTATAATACTAATTTCAAAGTTATGTACTATCTTTTTAAAAATTCAGAACCAATTTTTCAAAGAAAATACATTCGAACACATATAAATGAAACAAGTATCTCCGAAATAGTTAAAGTACACGTTCAAAAGATATTGATTTTATATATAAGATTTAATTTAAAAAATACTTCATAACACGTTAGAGCCATTTCAAAGAAATTCAAAGAATTTTTTGGATTTGCGTGTAATTCCAATTAAGTTTTACCTTACACGATCTATTACATTCATTGCCCTTAAAACTGTCAAAACAAAAGCCTGCAGAATATAACATTGAGAAAAAAATTGGAAAATAAATATAAAAATTATAAATTTTGTAAAAGTCTTACATTTTAAGGTGTAAAGTCATATTTATAACTAAAGTAAATACCGCGAAGCTAGCTAACACCAATAAAGCTGAGGTAAAACATTTGTTTACAGGGATTGGAGTTCCCGGGTTCAAAACTCAATGCTTACAACGTTAAAGTTTTGTTTAATTGTTTTCCGTTATATAATTTCTAGAACCTTCCAGAAAAATCATTGCTTAACCAGAATAGTGTTCTGGAATGCATTCTAAAGTAATATAAACCTATGTATTTTCAGTCTGAGAAAGTTCTCAGAAAAGTGTAGCTGCTCTTAGTCTGTTAATATAAATATGTTATTCGGATATCTATTGTGTATTCAATTCAACCTGATCCATCATCTACTTAACAAGAGGTTTTAAATGCTTTTGTAATTTACTTTTAAATGTTCATTTTTAATTAGAATAAATAGAAAGGTGAATTATAAGCTCTAATTTAATTCCATGAGCTAAAACTTTTTTAAAATGATTAGCTTCTTAGCCGTAAATAACATTTAGCTAGTAATTTTGTCTTACTTGATTGGGTAATTAGCCTATTGTCGATGACTAATCAGCGAACTTTTAAGGGCTCTATAAGTGCTGCGACATCTGCTTGCTCCAAACTATAAAGGTATGCTTCATTACCAGCAATCTTTTATGTATCTTTTATGGGGGCTAATCATTAATAACAAATATGTTCACAATTATATGCTTTTTAAATATAAGTATTTTGCAAATTTAGAGAGAGAGAGAATAACAGTTGTTGAATTATCTAGCAATTCCTTCCGTTTTGTGACCTTGGTTGTGAAATGGTCATGGCAGTGAACTAGCGTCCAGCTTTCTTTCCGTCAAAGGAGTTTTGATGCCATTTTAGCACTGCCATATCGGCTGATGCATGAAGACTTAAAGTTCTTACGTTGATATGCTGTGGAAGTTTAAAGGGAAGTTTGGAGAGCTAGTATCGACTGAAATGTCATTCTCGTCACTTGATCGAGGCTCAGAATTACAATGTGTAACTTTCTCGCTGTTTCTAAAAGTGATTTAATAAACAATCGATCCCCTTTTATCTATATAACTTATATGACAAACTTGTACTTGGAATTAGCTCATTAACCATTCAGCTGCTCATTTCTTGTAATGAGCTTAGATGAGCAACTACATCTTCAGGATGTTGCCTTTTCTCTGACAGGAAGAGAACCTCAAATATTTTATTTCGGTAAATGTATATTTTAAGAGGATAAGTCATATTTGGATCAAGTCAAACATTATGTGATTTAGGAGATATTGGGGAAAAAGAGATTAAGAGCTGCATTTTTACATTTTCTTGACTATTATTAATCAAAACAATGAGACGAAGTTGATTCACAATAATCAATAATGGAGATTCGAATGTCAGTAGTACTTCTTTGGAAAGTTCTCCAGGGAAACAGATATTCACCAGATTTTGGAAATTTATTTTCAAGATTTCTCACTGTCTACAGTAAAACGACGTAAATAGGTGCTGATAATAACCCACTCAATCTATATAAATGGAAAGCAAGATTGAATTTTGATGTGTTAAAACCATTTAAGAAACTTTCTTAAAGTGGCATCATCTACATTTCCAAAAATGACAAAAATTGATAGCTCTCTTTGATACTTCTACTTCTACTGTTCATTTGGTTCAAACGTTGTTTACCAACATTACAAGCATGAATTCGCGAAACGATAGGGAAAACAGCCTTTGTGGTCCACATCTCTCGTCATTCAAACTCCAAAACGAAAATTAAAAACGCGAGTATGAACTAGCCCATCAAAAATTAAAAATCTATTGTGGGTGAGATATTTGAAATAATTTATGTAAAGTTTGAAACTATGAATAAAATTTACTTCGAAGGACCTTTTTCCTTCTTATTCATATTTTAAGTGACTCATTACACAAAGAAAAAGTTTATAGTATTGTGTAATTGGAATTCACCGCACATTACATTGTTATGTGAATTTTTTTTATACTGGCCAATTTCTGAATGTAACAACCTTTTTTTTTTCTTTGTCAGTGATGCTCAAAGGATTGTGAAATGGTGATTCTTCAAAAAGTTGTGTTTTCAGTATCCAGTGGTAATCTAGTCATTTTCAGCTCAAAATTAAAGGAACGCTTTCTGACAAATTTGTGTTTGAACTTTTCATCAAAGTAATTTTTTTGTTCTCTTATACATAAATATTTATTGTTGTATTTTTTAAAACTTATAATTTTACTATATATTTTTAATTGATGAAACTTTCATTGCAAATTGATAATCATTTGCACGGGTTTTTCTAAAATTTTGTATAGAGTAAATATTTCTCTCTCTCTTTTTTTGAAGTACCAGCTTATCTTAGGGTGTTTGTTATTGTAGTGAAGTTTTTATTTAATTTGAAATGTGAAATAAGTACAAAATCAAAAGATATATAACATGGAATTGCTGCATTATGTGTAAGAAAACTTGTAGTACAATAATTATTTTGTGTGTTAAGTATTATAAACTTCAGTGGGATTCAAAACATAAGTGTTCTTCCTTGTGAGAAGCCTTCAATCGAAATTTTAAAATAATTATTTATTTTGTGATACAGTAATACTTCTACATTTTTGATGGCTTAGTGACCCTACGAAAGAAGTTATACTTTGTAAATAAAGTAGCATTGTTAGAATTGAAAGGCACCAAAAATAGTATTCAGAAAAATTAGCATATTAATTACTTATATAAACTTTTTTTTATCATTTTTGTTTTTAAAACCATTATAAAACTGAATACTTCTCTCCTTGTATTGAAATCCTAAGTGTTTTTTGTACAAAAATCGAATTTAATTGTTATTTTTCTTTGAATAAATGTGATTTCTCATTAACTGTTGTAATGTAGAAATATTTAATGTTGTTTTCTTGTAAAAAAATGAATAATATTTTGTAAATCTTTACTTATTTCTCAAAAAAAAAAAATACTCATTGTATTAAGTTACATCTTTGAACTAATTGGTTTCATACATCAATATGTATGTGTAATTTCACTGACTTTCAATATGGAAAGGTTTATTTTTATTATATGAAACATATTTAGATTATGTACTGTAAAGGGCTGTTTTATTTGACTCTATTTTAAATTTATTGCTGTTATATTTTCTGAAGTAGAATTTAAATTTATATTATAGTAAAATTTATTTTACAATTTTTTTTTTTTTGTTCAAAAATTTATCTGTATTAATTTCCGGTAAATTAGGTTATTTTTTCAATTTATTTTCTTTTTGAGAGAAATGTTTTGTTTGTATTAATTATCTTAGACATGTATTGTTTATTTTTTAAATTTAAATTTTTATTTATTTATTTTATTTTTTTTTGATAATGAAAATTTTTTAAAAAGAATTAATGTTTTTAAATGTTTCTTAAAAAGTAAAATTTTGTTTCCTTTTTTATTTTATATTCACAGAATTAGTGCGAAAGAAGATATTTCATTATATGAAGGTGTAGTAGGATTAGAAGTACATGCTCAAATTAATTCCAAATCAAAGTTATTTTCAAACTCTCCAGTAGAATTTGGCTCTTCTACAAATACAAAAGTATCTTTTTTTGATGCAGCATTACCAGGAACTTTACCAGTGAGTATTAGTGTGTATGTGTTATACTAAGAATTTCAAACCATTGGTACTTCATATTAACCACTGAAAGGCATAATGTTTAACAATTTTGAAAATTAAATCATTGTATCATTATAAGCTTAAAAAATAATAGTTAAGAAATTAGGTGATGGTGTCAGTGGTCATGTAATTGAATAACAAATCATGAATTTGTTTGGTTGGAAGTGAATTTCAAAAAGGACATTTTATTTTATGGTAAAAATATATATAAAAAATGTTTTGACTGTTAATAAACAGTCAATAACCTATTTGTGCTTAAGCATAAAGGTATGTTGAACATTTGAATTCAGTTACTTAAAGAGGGAAGAGTGTAAAATTTCAAAACTTATATTGAATGAAAGTTGTTTGAAAACTATTTGTATGATATTTTATTCTGTTATGATACAAATATATGTTATATAGGTTTTAAACAGATCATGTATTGAAGCTGGAATATTGACTGGTCTAGCATGCAATTGCACTGTAAATAAGATATCAACATTTGACAGAAAACATTATTTTTATCCAGATTTGCCTGTAAGTATTTCAATTATTATTATTTTTAATGATTTTAAATAGAATTTTAATTTCTCAAATATATTTGGAATTATTATTCAAATTAATTGAATACAGTTAAAAAAAAAAAAGATAGAACATTTTTATGTCAGTATGTTATTATTTATTTCTATCATTCTTTTATGTTGTTTATATTTATTTTGCTTCATAAAAGTTATTCTGTTATTATTCTGTTAAATATTGATTTTTGTTGTTTAAAAGTAACAGTTTAAGTGTTCTGTGATAATTTTAGATCAATTTAAATTTTCTAAATTTTGTGAAATATATCGTTCCTTGTTTCAATCTTCATAGACTGTCATAAGTTTTCTTTGGGGAGGGAGAAAAAAGAAGTGTTAATGGATTTGATCTTTTTTTTTTTTTTTTTTTTTTTTTTTTTTGAAGGCATGAAATGCTCTATCTTTATGAATAGTTTTCGAAGTAGCGTAATTGTTCAAGAGGATTGTGTCAAGCAATAATTTTTTTTCCCCTAAGCCTTCTAAAATTGTTGCAAAACATAGCATTTGATAAGAATTTGATCTCCTACATCAACTCCATCCATGCTTTTATTGTAATCCAAAATAACTGTTGGGTTTAAAATGTTTTCTTTAGTTTTATTTTCTTATATCAACAAACTGCAAGTAATTCATTGTTGATAACATTATAACATCTTTTTTCAATCTTTTCATTCAATATTACTGATTCTTTGATCATTATCACTAATGTCATTATCAGAGGATATCGCAATAATATGCCTATGTTTTATAGGTCTAATTACTTCATCACTCCTGTTTAAATCAAAACCCTTCATTTTTATCAGTTTTTATTATTGCTTATTCCCAGAAAAATACTTTAATCCATTTGCTAATTGGGGCCTGTAGTTTTGCTTGATAGTGTTTTGTTCTCATGCAAAAAAAATGTAGCATATATATCTGTGCTTTGTTGATAATGGTCAGAGAAAATTCCACATATATGTGCTCTAAGAGTGCTAATGGATTAATAATGTTATATTACAATTTCTGTGAGTGAATTTCAATTGTGAATCTGGGTAATAATTTATTATTGATATGTTATAAATAGTTTCATAATGTAATATTAGCAGCGATCCCTTACCCATCATTTAAAAAAGTTAATAATTGCTGTGAAAATTTTCAAAAAATTAGAACAAGAAAAAAAAGGTACTTTTCTGTTTTGCTTGTGCAAATCTCACTAAACAGTCTTGGCAACATTACGCAGTATATGCATATTCCGTTTGGCAACACTTGTATCTATTTTGGTGATTTTATTGCTTGCTTCATCGAAATGGAAAAGTACCGAAAATAATATTGTCAGACAAAAAAAAATGAAATGTTTAAGATAAATTGTATAACATTAATTTGTTATATATGATAATCACATACTTTTGTCATAATTTTTTATCTGTCTCTCTTGAGAGAAAAATTCCGAACAATTTCAATGTATTGCAAAACACACACACACATATATGAGATCAAGTGTTGAATAGATAAATGTGTTTTGTAGAAACTTTTAGTAATGCATGGAAATTATTTATGAACTGGTAAATGTTTGTTTATTCTTTACAAATTCAAATAGAATTATTTTAAACTTCAAATAATTAAACAAAGTGTGCAATTAATGTGCAATTTTCTTTTTCTAATGCTTTCTAAGTATGCAAATTTTTTTCTGAATGAATAATTATTTTGACTCTGCTGTATATATTTAATATATTGCTATCAAAATAATTTTATATATTGCTTTGATGAAAAATCATGTAATTTATTTTATTCATTTTCTGGATAATTTTTCAGGCAGGTTATCAAATCACTCAGCAATTTAAGCCTCTTGCAATTAGTGGGCATATCAAATTTGTTGTGCCTGGTGTGATGAACAACTCTGACTCATATGAATGTATGGCTTATCTGAAGCAAATTCAACTTGAGCAAGATAGTGGTAGAAGTTTTCATGTGAAGGATGCAAAAAGTCTTGTTGATCTTAATAGAGCGGGCAAGTAAATTTTAGAAGTATTATGTGAATAGATTAAAAGGAAATTGCTGGATATATCCAGTATATGCTGATAATTATTATAAATTAACTTAGAAATTCTTTGTTTTTCATTTCTACTGAAGTATTTAGAATTTTGCAAATACTTAAAAAGATCATATATTATTAAAATCTTATGTTATACTAAACCACCAAACTCAGATTTATATATATATATATATATATATATATAAATCCAAAAATTAAACATAATTGTGTAAATAATGAAGAAAATCTAATTCAGAATGTGGGGGAAACATTATATGTGAGTGTAAAATAGTTTTAAAATAAGTAAACAATGCAAAAGAATGATAACAATCATTTTTATTATTTGAAGAAACAGTTTGAAAGGAAACTGGGCATAAGAAGTGAAAACGGTGATACTGCAGTTTTATAAGGTGTGTTGTCACTTCTAATTATCTAGTAGGTTGCTCCCTGATTTCCCATTCTTGCTATGATGTAGTTGAGGAATTGTGGGATCAAAAACTTCCAAATACATGAGATCTTTCAGTTCTGGAATAGAGCTTGGTGAGTATGGAAGAGCTGCAAGTTGTCTCCTGAGTATATATATCCCTTACATGCTAAATAGGGTTCAAATGAGGTGGGTGAACAGTTCACAGCATGTGCTGGATATTTTCCTTTTCAAGGACCTTGTCAATCATGTTTGCACATTGACAAAGTGTGTTATCATTCATAAATATGAAATCGGGACTGACTGCATCTCAGAACAGGTGAATATAAGGCTCAAGCAGTCACAGGACATAAGTGGAAAAAGTGATCTTGCAGCTTCATAAGATGTGTGGTCACCTCTAATAGTCAAGTAGGTTGCTTAGACCCCCTCGATATATTTTACATGTTTTTCAATTATAATTATTCAGATTACTTTAATAATTTGGTTTAAAGGGAGATATTAAAATATCCATTATCAACAATATTTTTCAATGCAATTTGTACATCTTTACAGATGTTTGCTTTTACTATGAATTTTTTTTAATGCTTTGGAATAAACTTTTGTAGATAATATGTTTTTAAACTACTGCCCATGTTCCTTTAATCATGTTTCAATTTTGTTTCATGTATTTTAATATTTTTATCCTAAATTTCATTTGTAAATATAGTTTGTTCAAAGACATGTATTACTTCTCTTAATAGGAATTGGACTCATGGAGCTTGTTTTTGAACCTAATCTGAAGAATGGTACCGAAGCTGCAGCATTAGTTAAAGAACTTATTTGTATTCTTAAACGAATTGGGACTTGTTCTTGTGAATTAGAAAGTAATACCTTTTTTTAGATATATTAACTGTTATTGGTATATGGCTATAATGTTTAAGTATTTGTATGCTTTGCAAATTGTGTTCTTGCAAATAGTAAAATGAATTTATATTTACTCACACAGAGGGAACACTTAGGGTTGATGCAAATATTTCTGTTAATAAAATTGGAGATCCCCTAGGCATTAGAACAGAAGTTAAAAATATTAACAGTTTACGATACATTGCAAAAGCTATAGGTAATCTATTATATATTTTTCTGAATGCTTTAATATACTACAGAACTACTTTTTGTTTCTGAATGTTGAAATTGTTCTTTTATTATTATTTTAGATTATGAAATAGAAAGACAGATAGAAATAATCAAAAATGGTGGTTCTGTTATTAACGAAACTAGGTCTTATGATTATACTACAAAGTAAGTAAATTTATTATATCTTTGAATTATCAATTAACAGATAGGAAGAAATGTTATTTAGCAATCTAGTTATATTTAATTTCTTTTAGATTGCTTATTTTTAATAGTACTTTTATCTGTTGAATTAGCTCCATTTTTAAAACTAATATTTTTGTGGCTATTGGATCTTTATGCAATTCTTAACTTTATCTATACATATTCTTCATAAAAGTTTTCTTTTTCCTTTTGTGATAAAAATTCATTTAGACTTTAAAAGGATTTTAGAGCCTAATATTAATTGCATTGTTTGTTCTAAAATTGTTTCAGAATTATTAATTAAAATTGTTACACAATTTTCTCATAATCTTTGTAGTAATTGTTAATTAATTAACTTAAAAATTATTTTTCTTTTGTCCTAAAATTTCAAAAAGTAATGTACTATGATCTTTCAGATTCATGACTGATGTTTCTAGGTATTCCTTATCTCACACATTCTTTATATATATATATTGTATTTATCTCCCTTGATTTTTTAGTTTTGATTCTTTCTTTCTTGTTCAGTAGATGAAATTTTAATTTTATGTGATACTAATATTATTTTTCCAGAAAAAGATTTTCTCATATAATTACTTTATGAGTGCATGTAGCATTTGATTATAATATATGAGGAAATGTAAGTAAAAATCTTAAATTATGTGTCATCGTGAATATTAATGAAGCTTTTCAAATCCTTTTATTTATGAATGATCTTTCCCTCCCCCTGAGCCTGTTGTATGATATATAACTATGAAATGAATTAATGTATTAGATAATAGGCAAAAGATTCATTGTATGAAGAACAAAGTAAATCATTAATTGTTGATCCTAAGTATCTTTGTAATTTCTGGATTTAGTATTCTTGATTAGTTTAAAAGTGTTGATAAGTTATTCTGACATTTTTCTACATTGAAATGTAGTTTTATGAAAAAATGCAAGTTTATTGTAACTGTGCTTTTATTTTCCTTAGATATTAAAGTGTTAGAAAATTACAAAATTTCTAGAAAAATCCTAAATATTTTTTATCATTTTAGACTTCTTTGCCTTTTAACATAGAAGTGTTTTCCTTTCCCTTTTTTTTTTTTTTTTTTAATGAAGCAGATTGAGTTGAAATGATGTATTCATTTGAACGCTAATTTTAATCATGCTACTTTATGAATCTTTACTAAATAATTGTTCCCAGAACTTTCTTATTTCCAACTTCACATTTTACATGCATAGTATTTACATGTGCAAGAAATTGTTTTCAAAATGTTTCATTCAATAATAATATTTAAACACAAATACACTTGAGGAATACTTATGAAATAATTATTTACCTTTGATTGGGTATTGTGATATAATTTATGCAGATTATTTAGTTTATATATAAATATTTGATCAATTTTTAGAAATCCATTTTTACTTCAATTTTATAATAAAAGGTATTTTATGTATATAATTTATAATAAAAGTAATTAAAATTTTTATTTTGTCTATAAAATAGTAATCCTTTTTTTTTTTTTTTTTTTTTTTTTTTTGTATGTCACCGTGAGCAGTTCAGACTCAAAATTGTCTAATGAAGATTAAAGATTCTGTGCTTCTATTCAATTTTCAAATGATATATTCTTCTGTTATGTTTAAAATAAAGACAATTTAAAATGTAATTTAAACTTTTAATTAAATGAAACACTTAATTTCTGTATATTTTCTTTTTGTGATGTATAAGATTTTATTTTCTTTGCACACTCACATCCACTGAATAGTCCCACTGTAGCTCATGCATGTCATAAGAGGCGACTCAAATGGGTACCCAGTGTCTGGGGGAATAGACCGGCACCCTGCCCCTGGGGATTATATCAGGGTACCTCATTGACTTGCTTTCTTTAGGTAAGTATGGGCATCATGACTCTGAGGCACCCTAGTGATCTTTTTCTTTTCCATTGGGTTTAATGTCTTTGGTAAACATGGGTGATGTACCCCTTCCCCCCCCCAAGTTACCCTAGCAATCCTTCTTTATTTTTGACCCTCCTTTACTAACCAATTTTTTGTCTTTTTTTTTTTTTCAATTTCTTCACGTCTGGACCACAGTTAAATCTTGTTTGGCTCAGCATAGCCTCATCTGGCTCTTGCGCCAATAAACTTTACATTCACTCACTGACTCATACATCCACTGAATGTAGTTTATTTTTATTTAGATTGCTGTATAACTAAGCATTAAATTTAATTCAATTTTATTACTACATCAAAGCCAAAATGTTTGTGATATTGCAAAAATTTATTTTGGGACTAATGTAATGTTTTTAAATAACAAAAAAAAAAAGCAAAATGTAGTAACATATTTGAACATCAATTTAACTTGTAAAATATTCTTTGCATTTTTTTTTTTTTTTAATTTAATGTGTAAATAAATTGAATGCAATGTTTTTTTTTTAATGGAAACTAGAACTTTTGTAAAATTTCTTATTAAAGTATAATTAATATTCACATGGGGATATATACATGAGTACTATTATTCTTATTCAATGTAGTTACATATCTGCTTCAAATATTTAGTTTGGAATAATTGAAATACTTAGGAGTTATTGAACAAAGAAATTTATTAAGGCTTCATTTGCATCACATTTCAGAAAAACTATTTTTATGCGGGATAAAGAAATGCTTCAAGATTACCGCTTTATGCCTGAACCGAATCTTCCACCAATAAGAATATGTGATGAAAGCGACAAAGAAAGCTATAAAAGGCTTGATAATATACCCAACATTGATGAAATTAAAGGAAGATTACCCATACTTCCAGATACTGAAAGATCTATGCTTGTAAAAAATTACAAACTACCTTTAGATATGGCTGATAAAATAGTGGTAATATATTATTTGTATTCATGGAAAATATTTTTTCTTATATTTCTACTATTGATTTTTTAAATTTTTATTTGTGGAATCCTTTTGTTGTTCTTACATTTTTTCTTATAATCTTTAATAAAAAAATATAGTGATAAATACCTTGCTTTTATTATTTTACGTGTTTAATCTTTATCATGTTGAATAATTTCTGTTATCAGTGTAATTTTTATTACAGCAGTCTGAAGGCTTTCGAAATGCATTTGAAATAGCTGCATCTCGTATAAATGATTCATCAGCAATCTGTAATTTTTTCTTGTACAATCTTCAAAGTCAACTCAACGGTAGAAAAATTTCTTTCAAGGAATGGTAAATAAACATTTAAATGTTAGTTACAATTATTTCTTTTTCTTTTCTTCTTCTTTTTTTTTTTTTTTTTTGCTAATAAATTAGTCTTCACTTAATCTTCAACTACTTCTTACTCTTAAAAATAACAAATGTAAAGTTTGCTTCTGTCTCTATTTGTAACATAATTGTCAATTTCTTAGCTTACTATGAATCATTTAAATTCAGTTTTTATGGTGGCTTTATATATGTATATACAATGTGTATATATATATATATATATATATATATATACATGAGAGTGGTTCAAAAAGATCTTGTATTTGTAGCAGATGGTATCATTAAGATTAAATGTTATTACTTTTGAAGGCTTCCATCTGTTAAACAGAGCCAAAACAAATTTGTCATTGATTCATAAGTAAGTTTTGATTTGGTAAGACATTTGCTGCTGAATCAAAATTTGATGGCTGTTGCGTCAAGTTGTCACCTTCTGTGAGGCCTGGATTAATCATTATACACCGGAAAGCAAGCAAAAATAAGTGCGAAAGGCGTTATGATCATGAATATGAGTAACTAAGTCTTAGACAGCTGTCTTGTGAGTCACGATGCTTACTACAAACAAACCAGTTTTGATGCTATGAAAACTATCTCTTGGAATTTCTAGGGCTTATGGAATGAACCTCCTGTATATAAATTATTGAGATTACTTCCTAATTTGCTTTTGATTAAAATATTGGTGTTTAATTACATTATCGAGGGCTGTTCCAAAAGTAAGTTTGGTTATTATTTTCAAAAGGAAAATTTATTGCCAAAAAAAACTGTATCATCATGAAATATACACCTTGCAGTATTTTTTGATATAGTTGCAATTGACATTGAAACATTTGTCATAGGGTGCAGTCAGTTTGAAGAAACTACTCCGGTAAATCTTGGTACTCTGTGATGCAAGGGATTGTTACACAACCTGTTCCACCTCCTCATTGGCTTAGATAGACTTAAGCATGACTAATAAGCAGTGTGGACACCATGACAAATACCATAATGCACCTATCTGCTAACATCATGTCCGGCATTCTAGCAATGTTGTTTTCATTCGTGGATGTGGAGAAACACCCATTTTGATCTTCATTCTCCACACTCTGCCTTTCTTCCTTGACTGTGCAACACCAATGTCTAAACATTTGATGAGACATGACCTGTTTAAAATACATGGTCTGTAAGCGCTCATGGATGACTAGTCCCATGTGTTCATTCATACCGAGTAACAGCATTCACTTCCATTGCTGACCATGTTGTCAATCACGTCTCAGGCATGCTGGTCTGCTGTATTCTTCCTTGCTCAGCCCATCCATCATTCTTCCTTCACTGATGCTACTTCCATTGTTCAACCAGCAACAGGTGTGGATTCTTATGGTGGTTGTTTATTTCATTTGGTGTACCATGTGCTCTTTCAAAACAAACCAAAAAAAAAATGACGAAACTTACTTTTGGAACAATCCTCATAAATATTACAAATATGTGTGTTTGTATGTATGTCTTTTAAATTAAATAACATAAAATTTGTAAAAATTCACTAATAAAAAAATTAATTCAAATGTTAACACTATTAAAAAAAAAAAAAAAAGTAGATATCACTCTAAATTATTAAGAAAAAAGACGTGAACCAAACCAAAAATTGCAAACTGAAAGATGAATGATAATTTGTTTAACTAAAAAATGAAAAATCATAAATTCAAAAGAAATATTTAAGTATCCGTATGATATGTTTAATAAAGGAAACAAGGGAGGATAAAAGTAATAACTTATGTCTTAAAAATAGTAAGAGAAGTTTAAAAGAAATATCTTGATTGTTTTATTATATAAGCTAAGGGCTTATAATATATTTTTACTGAAAGCATTTTAACTAGTCATCTAGAAAAATTAAATCATTTTGAAGGATGGCTTGAAGTTAATTTTAATTGATTTTCAAATTTTCTGCAAGCAATTTGAGTTCCGAATCCTCTTCTCCTGCTAGATTGTGTATTATTTGTGTTACATTTGTGTATTTTGATGCTCTTAAAGTTGATAAATTATTACTATGTATATAAAAAAACTTTTTAGTTTTTAGCAAGCATTGCTTGTTACCTTTCAAATATTTTAAAATTCCTTTCAACATAATGTTTTGTCATAAAATATTTTATCCCATTAGCTGTAAGACTTTCATTATTAATCTATGTGTAATATTAATCTAAAAATTGTATGTTTTATGCATAAATGTTTTTTTTATATGATTTTAATTAGTGGCGTTTCTGGAAACCAGTTAGCTGATTTAATTGAGCTTCTTGTTTCAAAAAGAATTTCAGATGCCACAGCGAATGACATATTGCAAATGTTATTGAATGGAGATAATAGAACTGCTCAAGAGGTAAGAAACTGTTAATTATAATTGTAAGTTATTATATATGTGTGTGTATGTGTTAAACATGCTTTTAGACTAATTAAATTTTCTTGTCTATTAGATTGTTAAAGAATACAATTGGTTTCTGATATCGGATGAAAAAGAATTGCAGGAACTTTGTCTGAAAGTAATATCTGAATATTTGAAAGTGGTAAGTATTCTTCATACAGAATTTTATACATAATCTGCATTATATTGTAAATTGAAAAAAAAAAAAAAAAAAAAAAAAAAGGTTTTGAGCAATACATTAGAAAATTTACCTTATTTTTAAAATAAATCACTTAACTTTTGAGTGTTTTATATATCTATATATTGTGCTCAGTTGTAACCCAATTTCCTTTTCATGTTTATTAAAATAGTTTTTCTTTTCCCTTTAGGCAAAGAAATACAAAACTTCTGGAAAACAGCGATATATGACAAATCTACTTAGAGTTTTGAATGAAAGGGTCAATAATAGAGCTTCTATTAAAGATGCAGAGGCAGTATTTAAAAAACTAATTCAAGAAAAATTTAAGAATCAAAAAGACACTTAAATATTTTTTGATATAGTATCAATATTTTTTTTTATTTAATTTTTTTTTTTTTTTTTTAAAAAAAAAAAAAAAAAAAAAAGCATGTAATTTTATTCTTCAGTTTTATTAAAAACTTTTTTATGAAAAGAATTATGCAAATTTATAGGATTATCCTAATTAATAAATCATAGTAAATTGTGAAACATTCATTTTAAAATATTTACATGTAAGAATTACAGGTATTTTATATTTAACCAAGGTATGATGATTTAAGGCAATTTGTAATAAATATGAGAGATTTATATCACTTCAGAGTCAATTCCTAAATAATATTTTATTTGCATCATATACTTAAAAGATCTTCATTTATACTAACTTTTTTGCTGAATGGATACAGCAAAAAATAATGAACTTAAAAACTGTGTAAATTACATCTACAACGGAGATATTTATATGTATAACATAAACGCATCTTTAAAAATATGAGAGTGCACCAATTTCTTTATAATTGATTTTTTATCTATTTATATATATCCACGCAAAAACAATTAAAATTTGTGTTTATTTCAATTATTAACTAAAATATGAAAATGAAATAATTTGCTTTAGTACCAAAACAATGTGTTTTTAAATATTAGTGATATATATATATATGTATGTAAACTTTTAAATTCAAGGATAAATATTAAAATTTTCTTTTTTGCTGTATTTTGTAACATCATTTCTTGACCTTAAACATGATTTTCCAATTGGGGAATAATAATAAACATCAATACGGGAGCTTTTTCTCTGAGATCTTTCTATTTTTCTCCTTTGTGAAATATCTGTTCCTAATTTAAACTTTAATTGAGATTCAATCTCAGGTTCACTTCCTCCATTTTAATTTTATCATTTTTAACACATTCCTAGAATCCTAATAAATGAACACATTTCCAACCAAATAAACATGAAACCTCATTTTTAATTTCATTTGTTTTATATGTATTGTTTCAATTGTGTGTTGCTTATATGGTAGGCAAATGTGATAACATTTGATACCCACTGCATAACCAGTTAAGATTCTGACCTTGACTTTCTTTTGAAGTTTATTTTTTTGTACGCTGAGGATATGATAATATACGAGATAACCTAAAATCTTGAAATCATTGACTGAGGCTTTCCTACCTACAATTTGTATAAGATTCAGATTTACCATTTAAATATTCTAAGCCAGTTACACTGCAATTTTTATTCATTTTAGCTAATAAATCAAAATTTATACATTCAAATCACCTATGAACTAATCCAATATTTAAACTACTAAATTTAAAAGATTCATAATGAGATTCAAAATGCTTTGCTGGCATACCATAGAGGATGTAATATTTATCTACTCTAGGAACTATTAAAAAAATATTCATCATTTTCATACACATTATATAAAACCATTTCATTTTCTGGCCAAAGAATTTTATACTTTGTTAAGTCTATGTTAGGACCACAAATTAAATTATGATGCACATTTGATGCATACAAGTCATTTCTTAAATATATTTGTACAAAACCATACACAAATCTCCATTGATGCTTGAATTTCGGATATTATTTTTGCTACTTTCGCTTTCTATATGTTTGCATCCTTTACAGCTGTCTTAATGTCGTTCTTTTTCTTGAAACAACCTTATGAAATTGCTTTTTCTGTTGCAATAAAAACAAGCTTCCGTTACAGATTATTTTTGAGAATATTCGTGCAGAGCGCCCATTACGGTTCCACAGTGATGAATATTTACTTGCTTCTGTGTAATATAAATATCTGGAGCTCCTGCTTTTCGTTCGACGTATTGATACAGCTCCAGAATTGTTAGCCAGTCAAAAAATTCAAATTTGTCATTCTTTAGAAATAAAGGCCTAGAACCATGAAGGAAATTATGGCAAGTTCTTCAAAAAAAAAAGTTTATTTAAACTAAACAAATTCAGAACAAAAGAAACAATAACATCTTAGTTTTAACCAACACTCACACTCTTTCTCATTACAACTTTCCTAAAAAATGTCTCCTTTTTATAAACACACTGGGGCATCTAATTGGATTAACTTCAATACATAAGATTTGACGTTATGGAGACGGGACTTCGTTTTGTCGCCTTTCAACAACCTCAAGAGGTGATTAAAATGGGTACCCAGAGTATGGGGCTAAGCTGGACACTCTGCAAAAGGAGTTTGTATTAGAGGACCTCAGGGGCTTACCTTCTTTAGGCAGATACAGTCATCCTGACCCTGGTGCACCTAGTGATCTTTTTTTCTTTCCCGTGAGATTTACTGTCTTTGGTAAACATAGTTGGTCTACCTGAGTTGGCCTTTGATAATGAATGCTACAAGCAGAGAAAGACAAACTCTAATATTTTAAAAATATAAATTTTATTTACATGATTATTTACAATACTAATTAATAACACTCTTTAAGCCGAAAGCTACAGAATCATAGTGATGGTCTCATCAATCACAGTCAAAGTCTCATTCACCATCATAAGATCTCATACAGCCATCTGAGATCTCTTCCAGCATCTAAGCTTTCATTTGGCCATCAAAGATCTCATCTAACTAAGATCTCCTTATATATATAACAGGTCAATTGAAAAGTCCCTGGCCTACCATAGTAAAACACATTTTTTTTGGCAAAATTAGTTTTTTTTATTCAACATAATTCCCTTCAAGGGTGATACACTGATTATAGCGACCCTCCAACTTTGACCCGTGTGGTGACCGGGGATGACAGAATAGTCTCACTGTAGCTCATGCATGTCGTAAAAGGCGACTAAAATGGGTACCCAGCGTCTGGGGGTATAGCCGGGCACCCTGCCCCTGGGGATTATATCAGGGGATCTCGGGGGCTTGCCTTCTTCAGGTAAGTATGGGCTTCACGAACCCGAGGTACCCTAGTGATCTTTTTCTTTCCCATGGGGTTTACTGTCTTTGGTAAACACGGGTGACGCACTCCCGGGATACCCTAGCGATCCTTTTCTATTTTCGACCCTCTTCTTGTCAACCATTTTTACCTTTTTTTTTTCAACTTCATCTCTAGACCTCAGTTTAATCTTGTTTGGCGCAGCATAGCCATATCTGGCTCTTGCGCCAATAAACCTTACATTCACTCACCCTCCAACTTTTCGATACCATTTTTGTAGTACGATGTGTCGTTTGCTTCAAAATAGGCCTCAGTTTCGACGATCACCTCTTCATTCGACGAAAATTTCTTCCCAGCTAGCATTCTTTTGAGATCTGAGAACAGGAAATAGTCGCTGGGGGCCAGATCTGGAGAATACTGTGGATGAGGAAGCAATTCGAAGCCCAATTGATGGATTTTTGCCATCGTTTTCACTGACTTGTGACACGGTGCATTGTCTTGGTGAAGCAGCACTTTCTTTTTCTTCAAATGCGGAAGTTTTTCGGCGATTTCGTCCTTCAAACGGTCCAATAACGCTATGTAATAGTCGCTGTTGATGGTCCTTCCTTTTTCAAGGTAGTCAATGAAAATTATTCCATGCGCATCCCAAAATACAGACGCCATAACCTTGCCAGCCGACTGTTGCGTTTTCCCACGCTTTGGAGCGGGTTCATCGCGTGCAGTCCACTCGGATGACTATCGATTGGACTTCGGAGTGAAATGATGGAACCATGTTTCATCTATTGTCACATATTGACGCAAAAACTCCGGTTTATTACGCTTGATCATCTTCAAACACTGCTCCGAATCATCAACTCGTCGTTGTTTTTGGTCAAAAGTGAGCTCGCACGGCACCCACTTTGCACAGAGCTTTCTCATACCCAAATATTCGTGAATGATATGCTGTACACGTTCAGTTGATATCTTTAGAGTGTCTGCTATTTCATTCAATTTCAATTTACGGTCATTCAAAATCATTTTGTGGATTTTTTTAATGTTTTCGTCGGTAACGACCTCTTTTGGGCGTCTACTGCGTTCACCGTCTTCGGTGCTCATTTCACCACGTCTAAACTTAGCATACCAATCCTTGATGGTTAATTTTCCTGGGGCAGTGTCCGGAAACTCGGCATCAAGCCAAGTTTTTGCTTTAACTGTATTTTTTCCCTTCAAAAAGCAATATTTTATCAACACGCGAAATTAATTTTTATCCATTTTTTTCTCAATAACAAAAGTTGCTTCACTCAAAATGCTATAATTCGCAAACTAATGATTCGACAGCTGTCAAATTTATACACGCATGTTTTGAGGGTTAGGGCTAACTAAAAAACATATGGATTTAATTCTAGTAGCGCCATCTATGTGTCAGGCCGGGGACTTTTCAATTGACCTGTTATATCTGAAATCTGCATTCGACACCGTCGACTCGACAGTTAAGAATCGGCATCCAATGAAAAATGAGTTTATATGACGCAACTGAAAAATACCTTCGAATGCAAATTCCCGATTCCATTGCCAGATGCGTGGGATCACGTAATTCCAAGAGATTACCGCGATATGACAACAAACATAAGTGACGCGCTCCCCGGATACCTTAATGATTTTTCTCTATTTTCGACCCTCCTTCTTGTCAACCAATTTCTATCTTTTTCAACTTTTTTTAAACGTCTTGATCACAAATTTACCTCGTCTGGCGCAAGATAACCACAACTGTCTCTTTGCACCATTAAAATTTACTATTGCATTATATCACACATTCTGTTGTTTTCTTTTTAGCTATTTCGGGAATAATAGCCTTTGTTGCGCAATATTCCTTAAAACCAATTTATCAATTAATTTAGCGTATTGCAGATTCATACACTCTGCTCAATATTTTTGCCCATCAAGAACACAGCACTCCGACACAGAAACGCCTTTCTCAAGGAATGATTGAATGCAAATTGAATTAGTTGGAAAATCAGAATAAATCAGAAATACATATTAAAGAATAAATCGGAGAAATCAGAATAAATAAAGTGCTATCTACACCAGAAGCATCAGTCACCTACATTTAATTTTCCCCCATGCAACCCCTCAAAGGCTTATCTTCTTTGGTAAGTACGGGCATTATGGCCGTCAGTGATCTTATTCTTTTCTATTGATTAACTGTCTTTGATTAACGCTGGTGAAGCGCCCCCGAGGTACTCTGACAGCCTTCTCTATTTTCCCTTCTCTATTTTCGACCATTTTTGTCAATTGATTTTTTCCCTAGCATCTATACACATACAAACCAAGCCAAGCATAGCCTGGTTTGGTTCTTGCTTCAAAAACCTTAAATGTCACCCTTTGCCCACTAGCATAATGGCCATGTCATGCGCAGTCCCGTTATTTAATTCTCACTCCTTGAACATGTTCTTGATTGCGCTAAGGTACTGAAATTTTGGACACTAAAAGTGTTCCCTGAGATGGAAGAATATTTTAATGTTTTTAGAACCTAATTATAAATTAATCGAATTATTTTTAACTAAATTTTGAATTCATTACTTGTAAGGGAATTTCTAAATGGAAAGAAGGATATAAATTCGGCTATTCGTTAAGTGCGGCTCTCTCCCTTTGAAAAAAAAAGTTGAATCCGCTTCCCCCCCCCCTAATTAATTACCTCCAGTTTTGTATGGGCCTAAATATATAATATACCAATGCGAAGGATTTTCAAGTATCAGTTTCAAAATTGATAATTTTATTTTATCATTCAACTTGTCCATTGGCACGCAGAAGGTCTGATCAGATTAGAGGGTGTATATTTTCTTCTTCAAATTCTTTTGATGTACAGGCAGTGCCACGATTGGAAATTACTCTTAATGGACTTCCAAATGTTGTTAACTGCGTTTCCAAATAAAAGAATACCAAACATTAAATCAATACTATTTATAAAAAAAATTAAATATTTAAGGAAATCATTAAAAAAAAGAAAATAATATTTGCATTTTTATATAATGATTTCACTTTAATTTAATTTCCTAATCTAACCGATATTTAAACTATCACAGTAAGGAGTTCATCTTTATTTCCCTGATATCATTCCAATTCAGCTTTTAATTTATGTAATCATGCGCTCTTGAAATTTCCTCAGTCAGCTGTTCCACATGCTTGAAAGCAGAAGTGATAATCATTGCAAAACTCTCTGTCTGCAGCTAAAAAAACGTAAAGATCCCTCCATCCTATACCACGGGATCTGAAGAAATCTTTTCATTTAAATTCCAAGCAAGGATAATTCTCTTCTTTTTCACTTTCAACAGAAAGGCGAAACTATGCACCTGACTTCCTTAGTTTTTCATCATGTGATTTAAAGAATCAAGTGAACTTAGATTGCGCTGCGTTCTCAACTCCATGTATTTGCCTCTCTCTCGTGTTAAATTAATAAACGTATAATTTCAAGATTTTCCAAATTTCTTCATTGTGCACAAAGAGTGGAAACATTTTTTAAATTTCATTGAATACATATATTTTTATAAAATATTTTCGAACAACCATAGTTTTACTAATTACTTAGATACAGATAAGAATAATAATTTTACGAAATAAGATTTGTTGGAAACTTTATTGAAAAATACTGATATTCCATGACGATATTTTTTTCCTCCTCTTTTAATAAAATTTAATTTTTGATCATATATTTGATAAATTTCTACTTATGCTAATGAAAAAGTTGAAATTGTCAATCGATTGGAACGTAAAATAAAAACAGAAATTTTTATTTCGTTAGATGGTTTTTTTTTTTAAATTTTCATTCATAACAAATTCATGTGTCAAGGCACATTTACTTTCCCCCACATTTCATAATCAGAATAATACGTATTAAAATTTATAGCGGAACTCCGAAATGTATTGAAAATTTTTTGAGACCGGGAAATAGAATGACAAATATTGTATCAAAAGTACATGGCGCCATCTAGAATGTGTTTTTAGAATGAATTTTTATAAAACTCGGAATTATGATATTATAAAAGTTAATGAAACTTTGTATACATTACGTTGATCAAAATGTAATCTCGAATACCTCTGTTATTATGACTTGGTTTTCAAAAATTAATGATTAAATAATTACAGGAAAACGAGGAAAATATTTCAAAGAATTTCTAAAGTTTTCGTATTCTTTTTGAAATGGCAAGTATTATAAATATCAATGATTTTGGTCAAATTACATGTCAAAAAATATTACATGTTGGACATTTTAATAATATTTTATGGATAAATTTGGTATTTAACTAACAATTTCTGCCACGTTTTCTTATTCTTAAAATAAAAGTTCTTAAGTTTAAAATTTTGTCAGGAAAAAAATAGTTTTTTTTCTTTTTTTTCTGCGTCTCTTACAAAATTAAAATATGATCTAATGATAAATAAACAGATAAGTAATATTTCTTATCTCTCTTAATTGAATGATTTCAAATAAAATATTTTTTTGATATAAAATTCGCGAATTATACACTTTTGAGTAAAAGCGAAAAAAAATCTGATCGGATCCAAAGAGAATAACTCATATTTTTTAAAGCATAAATATTCGTTTTACCTGCTGATTTATTTGGCGGTAATAAAGAATTATGTCAAATTTCTCTCCTTAGCTAATGAATAATTCTAAATGCTATCATGAATAATAATGAATTTATATATTTTTTAAATCATTACTTTTTTTGTAAATTTTAATTTTGCTTTTTTGGGGCAACACCGACTTTAAGTTCTCTTTTGTCCTCGAGCCCGGATAGCTCAGTCGGTAGAGCGTTAGGCTTTTAACCTAACGGTCCAGGGTTCGAGTCCCTGTTCGGGCGTGTTTTCTTTTTACTTAACTGAAAAGTTTATTAATTAGTTACTATTTTCTCTGTGTTTGCTTAAAGTCTCGAAAGCAGTAATATTTACTTTTTGAGAAAAAAAAAAAAAAAAAAAAAAAAAAGGTTATGTATCTCTTTATTCATTTAAACAATTATTTGTAAAAAAAAATTTCTATACGTATATTTATTATTAAAATATATATAAGCGATCGGTTTTATTTTAAAATTTATTCTCCGATACCAAATAGTATTCTAAAATGCTAACATTGAAGTTGGGTGAAATGTAATTGATAAAGATTAGTTGCTGTAGTTCAAAAATAAATTACTTGTTTAGTACTATTTAATTAACGGTACGTCTGTAACATTTACATTGATAAAAAAAAAATATTAATGAATTATGAGACTTTTTAAAATATATTTATTCAAACCAGTAATTTTTCACCGAAATTACACAATGCGGTATTGTTTTTAAATGAATTATATTTATAGTATAGCATTTTTGATTGTTTTTGTTTTTTTTTATGTAGATTATATTGCGTCACTTTCAAACATTTAAATTTATATAAAAATGAAAAACTCTATCCTCTACAAAAATATTATTTCCATCTCTACAATTTCATATAAGGAATTAGCAATGTTTTTAATGAATGGTAATTTATATGAATTATATTGATTTAGCTTGATTTTTTGACTTTGCTCCCATTTGATTTGGATAATCTTTGGATAAAATTCCTCGCGAGAGGTATATCTCTCTTGTTTTACATAATTGCTCCAAATATTTTAATGAATGAAGTTTTAAAAATTCATATCCATCATTTGCATTAAAGATGATTTTACGAATATTCAAAAATTACTATTTTATTCAAAATACTGATAACGTTCCTACTTCTGTATCAGAAAATGAAAATTATAGTGCCTGGTGGGGTTTTTTTTTTTCTTTCCCTTTCTTTTTCGTTATCATTTATTATTTATTGGTAAGGAAATTTTAGTATGACTAGAGAACATTTGAGATTACTTTTAGCAATGAGTCATGTTTTGTACTATATGATTTTCAATCAATTTGAATTCTTTTTTTTTTTTTCATTAAAATTGTTAAATGTGGAAACAATTTCCTAGGTGAAAAAATACAGTGGTATTTTACAGTGAATATTTAAATATGGATACATTTATTCCCGATATTCCACCTGAGAATATTAATTCATTTAAATATAGAAAAGGAAATATAATTAAATTAGGCATGTTTGAAAACGCGAATCTTTTTAACCGAATGAAATTCTATAGACGTTCCTTAATTTTTATCAATATTTTTCTATTAATTTCTTACTCATTTGCAAAGAAAAAAACTTGTTGATATACTATAGATAAAATCATAAATAACTATATAGTACATATTTAGGATGATTATTACATTTATGTTATCGCTTTGATGCAGAAACTCTAATTTGGCTGAATCTACGAACCTTTTCACATCAAGACTCCATTTGATGGAAGTCCGGAGTTAGATTGTATTCAATCTGTGTTTAGTGTTATATGGATCCTTCAGTGAGGTTCAATAAACTTAAATATAATTACAATCACATATATCTTCGTTACATTCAGTGAATTAATCTGAGTTATGAAAATCTGAGCATCGATTATCTTGGTCCTTTAGTGTGGAGGATTGCGGCTTTATGCGTTCTACAGATCTTGAAAACCAAGAGCATCTTATAAGTAAGTGATAACCTGAATAATTCAATGATTATCACTTATAAATTTATCAAAATTGAAAATGTTCAAAAACTTCAAGAAATACGAGTTGAGGATTATAGTTTCTGAATTAAGAGAATCTGTTTAAGAGAAATTAATTATTGTTGAGTTGACTGAGCTTATTAAAACAATAATTATTATAAATATGATACTCAGTTTGAGTAGGATTTATTAAATTGAACTGTCGAAGAACGTAAATATGGTGAGCAAATATAAATTGATTCGGAACAAATCAAATTAGAGAGGATTTAAGCTGAACGAGAGCTTGCGCGGGTATAAGACCTGCATCGAAATTAGAGAATCAAATTCCAAATGAAGTGACGTTCAAAACTCTCTAAATTCTTTGGTACAGAGTATAAAATAATTTTAATTGTGAAAATCTCAACTAAGCCTGAAAGCTGGGCATTCTTTTCTTCACTAGAAAGAGCATTTGTATCTAAAAAATTTCTTGATAAGTACAAATCAGGAATTCAATTAAATTTATTAGGCGAAAAAGTCGCGAATGTGTTCACCTATATTAAAGATGAATGTATTGCGAAAGTGTGAAAAAGTGAAAGACATTTTATTGAAAGAGTTCGATCCCAGTGCCTTATCATTTAGAGAATTTCAAAAAGGCAACACGCCAACGAAACGAAATTTAATTATATGCACAGTGCTTCTCGTTTAATAACGAAATGAGAATATTATTTGAAACTTGGGAAACTTTGACATTAAATGAACTAATTATACCGATAAAATATTTAATACTCTTGAAAAATGTATGCGAATTGCTATTAGAGCACAGGATGGCTGGTATCGCCTTAAGGAACAACTAAAGAAATAGATATGTATTATATGTATATATCGCGAAGGGAAAGAAATGTTAGCATAAGTTCGAATTTTTATAGCAAAAACTTTAATAATAAAAATATTCCTGAAGTATTTTTAAGTGGTATCAAACTGTCGAAGTGTATGTTGTGTAGTGAAAATCATTTATTGTATATCCTAATTACAATAAGTTAGCTTTGAGCGTAAAAAATTAGATATCAAAAGATTTTGCAAATCCTAGTGTAAAATATTACAAATCAAAATTATCTTACACAATTCGAGGCAAAAGGCACTTCGTGGCTATCCACTTCACATCCGTTGAGTCAAAAGCAAGGGGGAGTGAAAATAAACAGAACATGAGTAACCCCTTTCAATACATATCTGCAGTGGTTGAAGAGTTATTGCCAAATCGAGAAAATAGTTTATTTTCTGCTATTAGTGAAACCAAAACACGAGCAGGTTTATTGAGGGCTGCTTTTTTTTTTTTTTTTTTTTTTTTGATAGTGAGGAAAATTTATTCTCTGATAAAGTGATATTTAGAAATGCACCGATCTTTGTTTCATAAGCAGTGAAACCTCTAATTTTCTTCCTTTGAAAAAACAAACAAAAAAAGTATCCCTATAATTCGCGAATAAATAATTCCATATCCACACAATTCGGGCACGAGTATCTGCATGTGTTAGCAATAAAGTTAAGAGTTAACTAGGAAATTTGACTTTTTAGTCGTGTATCAAAAATTACTCAAGACTTAATTCGTTCAAATATGCTTGAAATTAATGTGAATGATCTTTGCAATATTAGTATGGCAGATAATAAATTTAATATTCCAGAGTGCATACTATTACCATAAGGAGCTGAGATATCAGGAATAAAAACCTGAGTAAATTCCAAGCGGAAATTCAAACCTTATTTTACAAAATTAAGTTTTTGATTTTATAGCAAACATCACATTTACAACATTTTACAACATCACAGAAAGAAAAAAGATTCATTGCGGTTTTATTAAGGATGAAACTGATTGAGATCAAACTCTTAAACAGTTTTCGGAAAATGAAAATGTTGGATCTTCCCTGCGCAAAAGTAAAAAAAAAAAAAAAAAAAAAATTACAGAACCAATAAAAATCTTTGAGCTCATCACAGTAGCTTATGGCATTATATCCGCGCCATTTTTGGCTACAAGGACAAATAAACAATTGGCAATTGATGAAGGAAATAATCTTCCATTAGTTTTACCTGTTACACAATAATGTATACATGGATGACACTTTACCGGGTTCTGAATCCTTAATTGTTTTAACAGAAACACAGCAATTATCATTTAAATTATTATAATATAGAGGTATGCAAATATACAAGTGGTGGAGAAACAATGATGAGCTTGCGGTCAATGGTGACACCATAGTATGTGTCGTTCCACTTCTTGAGACATCTCTATAAGAAAAAGTTCTGGAAATATATCTGTGATAAATCTCGAGTGTCACCAGTAAAGCGAGTCACAATTCCAAGGATGGAGCTCTCAGCAGCTATTCTTCTAGCGAATCTAATATCACGAGTGATTTTTGCGCTCAAATTAAATGGGAGCAGCATCTTCCTTTGGTCGAATGTAAGCAAGTCATAAGTCATTCGCCAGATGATAAATCACCCCCAATTTTCCGTTCAATTGTGTGGGAGCTAATTTCTGTGGCTATTTTCAAATTAAGTATAAAAATAAAAGAAAGGGTGTATATAGTAAAATTTATATAAGCATTTTTGTGTGTGTTTTAAAAAAACATGTCAACTTTTAACTGATTTGAGTAGTGATGCTTTTATTACAACTTTTACAGTAGGAGAAGCTGATGTGCTAATATTTATCCAGAAAAAAAAATAACTAACTTTATTGTTAGCAAATTAGTGTTAAAAAGACTTCATATGGATTGATTAGTCAATCTGATGAAAATTTAGACAGTTTTTTGGCAAACGACGGTACAAATTGGAGCTTTACTCCATCCAGAGCGCGTGGCCGCGGTAGACCAGGGGTCATGGTCACGGCCGGCGGTTAGGACTTCGAACCTTGATACCACTAAAGACCCACCGTGTAGCTGGGGCTGATGCACGTTAAATCTGTCTTAGCTCACAAAATCCTCTCTTTGGCTTCGTGTAGAAGTTCGTAGAGGGAGGTGCCAGCTCAGGTATTGTCCTTGTCATTTGATCGAGGTTCAAAATTACGATGTTCGTCCCCAATAATCCTCGTGTTCCTTCTAGTCCGGCGTTAATAAAACCAATTAATCAATTCATCCAGAGCACCTCATCATGAAATCAATTGGTAGACAGCTGTCAAATCTGTAGAATATCGTCTAAAACGTGTAATAGATCATTGTAAATTAACCTGTGACAAATTCCTTACATATAATTATACAAATCTAATGAATTTTAAATTCTGGTAAACTTTATCCCATATAATCTCCATTAGAATGACTTTGATGCTTTAACATCAGTCTCTTCTTAAATAGGCACCCTATCACCACAATTGTCGAACCAAGTATTCTAAATTTAACTGATAATAAATTAAAACGGTAGCAAAAACTAACTAAAATTGTGCAGATAATTTGAAAGAAATGTTCAAATAGTTATTTCAGTACACTGAATGAGAGAAATAAATTGTGTGTTTTTTTAAATTTAATGTTGCGGTTGAAATAATGATAATATTAAAGAAAAATAATCTATCTGGTTTTAATTGGTCAATGGGGCGAGCAATCAAAGTATATCTTGGTAAAGATAATATAAAATAAGAGTCATATTGGGGAAAACTAAACAAGATGTGCTTAAACGGCGCATTTAAAGGTTATATGTTCTTCCTATTCCAGACTGAATTAATTTACTTACTGTCGAGAATATGCAATGCTTTTTAATTGTATTACTGTAGTATAATAATTTAGTGTTCATGTAAATTGAACGTATTCGTAATTTTTTATTAATTGATTATTAATATAATGTAATGAAAATTGCGTTGTAAATTATTCATATTGTTGACCAGAGTCACATCAATGATAGGAAGAATGTTCGCTCTTACAAATGTCATATAATTCCAAATATCTGTTTCCCCCAAGATTCGCAGTCAATAAAAACTTGGCAATGTATTTTATTCCAGTGCATAGAAATCTATGGTTTCTCTTACTCAGTATGAGTGAAGTAACGTGATGTAAAGAAAGAAATAAGGTTAAGAAAAAGTATCGGATAAATGAGGTTGGTAAAAAAGAAAGCGCGCCCGAACAGGGACTCGAACCCTGGACCGTTAGGTTAAAAGCCTAACGCTCTACCGACTGAGCTATCCGGGCTCAAATGTCACTTGTGATGAAAGCACCAAGCGAAAAAAGCGGATTTTTTTTTTTGACAACTCTATGTGATGGAAGTCCGGAGTTAGATTGTATTTAACTTATATGGATACTCGAGTATGATTCATTAAACTTAAATATATTTACAGTACACAAGTGTTTTCACCGTGTTCAGTAAATTAACTTTAGTTATGAAAATATAATCTTCTATTAATACTCACCTTTCAATTATTCACACACTTATGGAAAACTCTCGCTCTCTCTCACACACACATACATATATAATGAATTTACATAAGAAAGCAATTCATTAAAAATAATTCTCTTATAAACATGCAAAATTCATATATCTTCATTGGGACTTGTAATCGTATTGACACACAATTAAAGTTTTAAATAATATCATCGTAGTTATCATATTATTTATGATAATTTAATACAAAAATCTAACATTCAAAAAGAAATTTAAATAAAAATAAAATATATTAAAAAGTTCTATGCTAATTTTGCCAAAAATGTATAATTGAAGCAAATGTTATTAAAATTAAAGCAAACAATAAATTATTAGATTGAATATTATATCAGTTAAATGTAATTAAAACCAAATCAAACGATAAATTATTAACTGATTATTGAATTTGAGCTAAATGTAATTAAAATTGAAGTAAACGATGAAAATTGAAAAGTGATCTGGTACGTGAAAAGTGGTCCAACTAAAAAAATAGCCCCTTGGGTGGCTAATAAAATTAGCTTCCTTAAAGATACATCTGTGTGAAGACTTCTGCTTTTCTAGAATGTGATATTCTTAAGACTGATACAACTGTAGTAAACGCCCGTTCTAGACCGAAGAGGAAGTGCCTTTCCCCCTCCCATCGAATTTACACGGAAGTGACTTCATAACCGATAAGGGAACCTAGCAACCCTCCATATCTTAACTTAGTATGTTGAGTTGCTTACTTCCTACTGCAACGTCATACCCTATCTTATCTTTGGTTTTTAAGACATGTTGATCTCTACTAGAATGTTACGTACTGTTAAGCTAATTATGTTTAAGCACACACTAACTATTAATATTTTAGGAAAATAAAATACATCAAATGAAATAATTGGTGTACTGTTCGTTTAATTAAATGTATTACATAAACTTGTAATTTGGATAAATTAATTTGAAAAAAAAAAGTTTAAATCGTAAGTTCTTATTCTGTTTTACGCGAAGTTATTTATACTTGATTGAGTACTGTTGAATTGAAGCTTAAAAATTTGTTTTCTAACATTAAAATCATTCTTATTTTTCAAGCTTTACTTTTCTGTTCGATTAAATGATTCAGTACAATTTGAGTATATTAATTGGAAGCAATCCTTTTATAACTCTAAATTCTTATTCTGTTTTACACAAAGTTGTTTAAACTTGATTGAATATTATTTAGTTACAGAAAGTTAAGTTTTTTCCTAACATTAAAATTATTATGTTTATTTTCAAACATTTCTTTTTTAATTTGATTAAATGAATTGGTTGAATTAATATAGTCTGAACAAAAATTAATGAGAAGCAGATTTTAATTAGAAGTTCTTGTTCTTCCGCGCAAAGTTCCTGGATTGAATATTATTTAGTTGAATAGTATTATTTTCCTACAGAATGAATGTATTATATTAAATAGCTAGTATGGCGATTTTACTTTTTTTCTTTTAATTAATTTATTTAGTATTATATGAAAAAATAATTGAAAGCAAATTTTTAATTTTAAGTTTTTACTCTTACACGCAAAGCTACTGTAATGGATATTGTTCGGTTGATGTTTAAAAATATAATTTCTAACATTAAAATTATGTTTATAATTTTAAGTTCTACTTTTTCGTTTAATTAAATTAATTAATTAAAAGCAATTTTTAATAGTAGGTTCTTATTACGCTTCACACGAAGTTGCTTTTAGTTGAGTGAATATTATTTAGTTGAACTTTAAATATTTTTTTAATTTTCTAACATTAAAATCATTATGATTATTTTCAAACATTTTTTTGTTTTGTTTATTTAAATGATTTAATGGAATATGAATAAATTAGATTTTAATTATTTAATATAAAAAACATTTAACTATAATGTAAGTTCTTATTTTGTTTCACATTAAGTTTTTTACAATTGAGTGAATATTATTTAGTTGAAAACCATAATTATTTAATTTTTTCACACGGCATAAGTAAATGAAATTCGAACATAAGTACATGACTAATATTTTTGTACTTATAAAATAATCATGATAGTATAAAAAAATCATGAGCTTTATTTCCCTCAGGTAAACATTATTACTGTATATATCAAATTTTAGAAAACTACATGATGTTTAAATTAATGTTTGAAAGTAAACATAACAATGTTATTATTATAATTAATTTAATTATACAAAAAAAGTATAATCGTCACATTAATTATTTCATTTATTGTATATTATACTGTAAGAAAAAATAATACTATTCAACTAAACAACTTTGCGTAGAAGAATAAGAAATTCAGATTAAAATTAGCCTCCAATTAATTTATTCAAATTATATTAATTACATCTAATTCATTTTATTAAGTGTTTGCTTAAACTGAGTGAAGCTTATCGGTACGCAAATAACTAGCCAGTGAAATAAACATTTCTGAAAAAAAATCATATGTAGTGTGATATTGAGTAGGAGTTAAACAGCTCAGCATTAAGATAAAGCAAAGAGGACAACCTTTATAGTAAATAAAACGAGGAAGATAACTTGGTTCCCTTTTTTGGCTATGACGTCACTTCCGTCTAAACGGGATGGGAGAGGGAAGGGCACTTCTTCCGTCTCAGAACGGGCACTTACTACTTGCAACCAAGCTTACCGGAGAGAAATATTTATATTTTTTTTATCAATTCTATACTTAACTAATATTTCTGTAGCGTTTGCAAATGTTTGTAAAATAAAAAAAAAAAATGAGGCTTAGTAAGTAATCTCTCTAAAAATAGTTTTATTTTTCCACGGATTTCTAAAGAATCCATGAATCTTTAGTTAAATTTTTTTTTGTTCTAATGCGATAAGAATGTATGATAATTTATCCAATCTTACATTATATTTTTATGTATGAATTGGATTATACTTATAGAATTTATTTTTACGTACAAAAATAGATTATAATTGAAGAATTTTTAAATTAATAAATATACTAATAAGATTAATTAAATATATCATTTAAACGTTTTTAAATACACATTTGATCGGAGCACAATCTCATATAACAAATAACTTAATACAATTTTTCTAAGAGATTCTAAAACTATGTGATTTATAACCAGTCAGATTTACGGCTGTGTTGAATTATAAAATTAAAAAAAAGTAGAAATATGTGTTTAGTACATAAAACGATAACACTAAAAGCATTTTGGCTAGTGATTCTGCTTTAAGTGAAAAATGGCCTCCTGAAGGTTGCGAAGACATAAAAAAACATTTATCTACATAACATTAAAATTTACGAAAGGGAAACAATTAGATCTGTAAAAATCTTAGAAAGAGATCGGAATCAAAATTTTATAAAAATTCGAATATCAAATTTATTATAAAAGGTTGAAAACTACGCCACTCAGGCTTAGGTAATTAAAAAGAATTTTAATGCTTATAAGTTAAACCCACAGTATGATAAAGCATAAGAAATTGCATATTCTTCACTAAGAGTTTCCCATTTATTTATTGTTTCGAATTGAAATTTATATACGATTTTTGAAAATTAATTTATTGAGATACTTCAAAATTTTTTTAGCATTTTATAAGCAGAGAATTTTAATTTATATTGTGACATAAATGTCCAATTTTAAAGTATAACATGTAATAAAAAGAATTTCCAGAAATGAAAAATTTTCTTCTCTTTTTCCATACGCACGCTTTAAACCAAAAGTGTGATAAGAAATTATTTTCGTAATAAAAGTTATTCCATTCCAATGAAATGAAATGCAAGCGCTACACGCACAACTTAATAATTTTCGTTGCTAAAAAGTGAAACAAAGACATCTCGATAGCATAATAAAGATGTTAATGTCGTATGTTTAATGAACAATGCAATAAAAAGTATGATAAAATTACTAAAAAAAAAAAAAAATGCAATTGAATGAACTATAACTAATTTAATCAAATAGGTTTCTTATTAATCAGTCAAGAACAGAAAGAGTTGTAATTGAAAGATTGTGTGCGTGAAAATGATTTTTATTAGCATAAGAAATTTAATGAAAAAGGTAACAAGAAGAAAACAATCTTATAAATATTTTTAATATTAAGAGGGCTGTTAAGCCTCATCAATAAAGACATTATTTAAACGTGAGACTCATATTGAGATTAGAGTCATGAATTCATCGTAATGAATTGCTGATTAAATGTGAAACTGAATTTGAATTACGTTTAACAAGTTTATTTGAACACCGGAAATAAGTAGGTTGTACATTATATTAATTATCATATAACAATCCATCACTTTCTTTGACGGTGACGAAAGAAAGAAAAAAAATAATAATTGCGTAATAGATATTCTTTTTTTTTTTTTTTACAATGTGTCTCCTCTTTCATTTTAATCTAAATCAAAATAGAAAGTGTGAATTGTTATTTTCTTTGGAAAATTCAATAAGAGGCAAAATAAAATATCTGTTGGATCTTTTTTTTTTAAAAAAAAAAAAAAAAAATGTGGTAAGTAAGGCTTAAGAAAAAAAAAAGATATAAGTGTTGTTAAAAAAATTTTTTTTGTTCGAAAAAAAAATCTAGATTTATTTTAAATTACTTTGAGATAGTTTTAAAGTTATATAAAGTTAGACATTCATATAAGATGAATTAATATTTAATTTAGACATTTTTTACCAAACGAAAAATAGACATAATAAATGTATGCCCTGGCTTAAAATAAACAACATGATTAAACAGAAATGGATCGGAAATAGAGGTTGTAATTGAGGGAAAACTGTGTGTTTAAAAATTGTCAAACATGTGTCAACAACAATGGTTGGTGACATTTCCACAATAAAAGAAAGCGCAATTCGCGGCATCAATTTTTCCTGTGTCCAACATCACTTTCTCTTCCTGGTTGCTACCAAGAATATAGTTGCAAACTTAACAAGTAAAAATGCAATTCCATCATTCTTTGTACATTTGCATAAGAAATGAACGTGAGCTCTGAAAAAGAAAAATATATAGAACAATATAAATTTATTTACAAAATGTAAAACTGAAAATAAGTGTGAGTGATTTGTAATTTTTCATTAGCGTCGCATTTAAAAGCAACACGAAAGCTACTGGCAATTTAACTAAACTCTTGTAATTTAACTAAAAATGAGAACGGTTCTCATAAATATATGACCACGTTGCTTCTAATATGCCGTTAATAAAACTAACCAAACCAAACCTACATATATAATTAGTCCATTAATTAAGTGATAATTAGTTAATAAAATCTGGTGTTTTTTTCCTTATTTCTATTATATGAGGATGGTCGTTTGATATTGTTACGTCAAATGTTTGTATTAAAAATTGTTATAATTCAAAACATAAATTTTAAGTTAATAATAATTTCACTATAGAGATGTGAGCCTTATCTTAATAGGATCATCCATCTTATTATATAATTATATAAAAAAATTCCAATTTTTCTTATGTAATATAATGAAGAAGGATTTCTCTGAATTTGTTTCGCTTGCTTTACTCAATCTAGAGTAATTTTTTTTTAAAAAAAAAAATTATTTTACAGCATTTCTCTAAGGAAAATTCTTTTTTTTTTTTTTTTTTTTGCTGGGAAATGCTCCAGAATACAAAACATACTTTAAAGGTAACACTTTTGAATTCCTTTGTATACAGCACGTTTATCTTGTTTTTGGTATACGGTGATACAAAATTAATTAATTTTTCTCCAACATGAAAATTTCTGTTGCATTCCTGTTTGAATAGATAAACATTATCAATATGGCAACGTTTATTACTAATTATTCTAAAATCTTTATTTCTCTTTAAGCAATAATTTTTTAAAAAATTTTATATTCTTAAAATCATACTATAACGTCATTTTTCAAAGCAATAATCGATTTTAAGGAACTGGCATAAAAATCTTTTTCGTAAGTTCCGAAACCTGTAATACATGAAATTTAGTTTAATTGTTTTAAAAACTCTGTAAGATGAATATCGCGTCTTTTATAATAATTATGTTATGGTCCAATGTTTTTGAATGTTAAATGAGTCTTTAATACTTTTTACGTCAAGATTTTACACAAAGTACTCAAATAAATGCATAACTCTAGATATATCATATCTAAGACTTAATGGTGGGAGCAGAATGTATAACTTTGAATTATAAAAGAATTCAAATGTAAAATATTAGTATAACTTTTTTGTGAAAAAAATCATTTGCACTATACTTTAAGATGGTTGCTGCGCTGTAAAATTGCACTTAACGTAATTTAACCTCGCGATTTCCAACCTTTATGCTACTAAGCATCTCCGAAAAGAAAAAAAAATCGCGCTTACTACAAATAAAAAAAATAGAAAAAAAAGCTACAATTAAATCTGTCTTCGCGTAATATTAAATTATAGAGAGAGAACCAGAAGTTGGAACACATTTTTCCGATTAAAAAAGCACTCGAACATTAATTTTATTCTGACTTCGCTATTGCTTAGGGAGCAGCGTATTTTATAGTATTACTCACTTGAGTCTGAAACAATTTTTTGGGGTGCAAAATTTGTTCCATGTTTCGTTTTCTTTATGTTATGTTAAATATCCTTCAAACTTTATGTATTCCCGTTAAAAATTGGGGCCGCGGTAGCCTAGTGGTCAAGGTCGTGGATAGCGGCTGGCGGTTTTCGTTCAGTCGCGGGTTCGATCCTTGGCCACCAAAGACCCGCCGTGTAGCCGGGGCTGATGCACGTTAAATCTGTTCGGGGCCCAAAGTCCTCCCGTTGGCGTGGTGTGGATGTTAGGAGAGGGGGGTGCCAGCTCAGGTGTCGTCCTCGTCACTTGACCATGGTTCAAAATTACGAGGTCCGTCGCCAATAGCCCTCGTGTTGCTTCTAGTGCGACGTTAATAAAAACTAAATCCCGTTAAAAATTGCGTACATTTGAAATGTTCCAAAATTTTAAGAATACCGTATCATAAACGAATGTATATGTTACAACGTCGCAAATTTATATGAAATTTGGAACAATTTTCTGTCCGGATATTTGTTCGAAATTTTGATCAGGTTCTTTGATATTGTGCAAAGAAAGCTTTGACAAAATAATTACAAGACTTAGCTCTAGCATATACGTACTTGCGTATTTACTTTTATAGTACATTCTTTCAAATAATTTTTGAATAATTTTGACTGAATAATCATGGATAAGTTTTAATTAACAAATTTTGGTACCTCCGCTTTCAATAGCCCTCGCCTTCCAGGTTGGAGACCGCTAATCTGACTTGAGAAGTCAATATGTTATCTGTGTTTTATAAGCGTTATTTTGTGTGTTATTCTATTTTGGCCGTTACGTAAATATAAAATAACGCTAACAAATTTTTGAATGAACATTTACTAAAAGTAGTGATAAAGATATTACTATAATTCAGTTTTTCCTTTTTATTTAATTATATTGATGCCAAGTTTTTCTTTTTTTCTTCTTTTCATTTTAAGCATCCAAATACTAGAAATGTCTTTTAAAACAACCATATATACATGTTACAAAGCTTTTTTTCGTTGAAAACAGAGGACAAAAATTTTGAGATGTTATGATTTTTTTTTTTTTTTTTTTTTTTGAAATATTTTTACTTCATTTATGCCTCTTTTTTTATTTATTTTTACGTACATATATTCTCAGCTCCACTTTGTTTCAATATTTTATTCGGACCAGCTTCATAAAATTGTATTGAATTATTGAGGAAAAAAAGAAGATGTTATATTAGATCTAAAAAATGTTAAAAATTTCGAACATTTTGAAAAAATATACAACAAAGACTTGGGGAAAACACCACAACATTATTTTTTACTTCTTCTGTTCAGAATAAATCAAACATACTCAAAATATGCTTTTAAGTCAAACAAGGTTAATGTTTCCTATTTTTACTATTGTGCTCAAAAACAATCAATACTTTTCAGTAGTAGTCAAATAACTCGTATGTTTCATGAGATTTGAAGTCCGATAAAATTAATACAGTCTGGTGAGTCTAAATTTTAGTTTTAGCGCATTCTTTTTCCGATAGTCTTAAGAATAATTAAGCATATAAACTAACAATCACAGGGGAACTACATCGATACAGATAGACTCAATAGAATCGGCGTATGACGTCTATTTATTATCAATCTACAAGGCCACTTAGATGCAATAAACATTAACTGTATCGCCATTATTACTGTTCCATCAACTGTAATAAACAAGGCCTTTCGGCTTTGAGCGTCATTAAAAGCGATATAATTCAAGTCAGTCGGACAAAGCTATACGTGAAAGTTGAGACAATGAGAATTGTTGTACTCGTCCAGTTTGCTGACCGGAAAACAATATGTTATCCTGACAAGGTGGACATCCAAACGAAGGTGGAAAAAATGCACCCTATTGTTGGACCAACAGTGGATTGCATTTTTAGAGTGACTGAGATTTACATTCTAACAGTTCTTGTTGTATTCATTGCTCAATTTCAAAAATTATCTGATAGGTTGAACAATTGGAATCAAGTGGCAATTCAACCATGTAAGAGTCACGAGGTGTTTATTGGTATTTTAAGCGAAGGAAATGTCTTGAATTATCTATGTCTAATGTATGATCGTGAGGTTTTAATCTGTAGTTTGCAAGCTGAATACAAAGTATAAATTTGTTTCTCATAATTTTTCATAAGAAACATTTTGCGATTCAAGTCTTTACAAATATTCAGGAATAAAAGCTGATTTTAGATTCCTCTAGACATCAACTTAGACTTACACAGATACATAGAGGATTTTATGAATATAGCGATTCAACGAATATTGAAATTTTTTAATTTAGTAGCGAAATCACGAAAGACTTCATGCTAAGCGACATTTCAAATATTTTTAATAAAAAAATTACTTGCTCATTTTTTGAAAATCTCAATATTTTTCTCTATATAAGTATTTAATTTATATCTTGTGGTCAAAGTAGTTCAATAGGCATAGTTATGATATTTGACGCCTGCGTCGTTCAATTCATTATAAGAAATATTTAATAAGTAAAGTCTGTAAAAAATATTCAGTAAAAAAGTTTATAGACATTTAATTCCCTTTAGGTTTCAATCTAGTTACACAAACAGAGTCTTATGAATGATAAATTTTCAAAAGAAATTAAAATTTTATTTCAAATTATGAGGTAAGTCATCATGTACTAATCGACTCTTCAAATAATTTTGATAAAAAAAATTGTTTATTCATTACTGAATAAACTCAATAATTTATCAAAGTATCTAAACTCATGTCTAGTGGCTAAAATAGCTAAATACTCGTAGGCATAATCGTGAGATTCGAGACTGGCGTTTTCCAATTCGAATCGCTAGTCTTGATTCACTCAAAATCCGCCTTTCGAAATAATGAAGCGATTACTAATAAAACGAAATTCAATCTCAAATGTGGCAGATGATGAAGAATTTAGGGATGATATCAGAACAGGTCTCATCCAAATCACTTGACCGGGATTGGAAGTTGCGAGGTACTTATTGTCAATAACTTCGCCAATAACATCTGTGTAGATCTAAAACAACTAAAAATTCAAACCAACAAAGGAATTCCCAAGTATTTTCGGAGTTATACGCTTATGCTGTTAGGATTTAGTGAAACGATGTTTCACCAGACTAGTGGGACCTCTCAAGAGCTTCCTAAAATTTTCTTACAGTTCTAGTTTGATCAAGGACTCCTTCAAAGAGCATATGCAGCTATGCAATGCAAAAAGTAACCTAGTGAGATTGAAATATCATGCGTTTCTTTCTTCAAACACACATTAGTGATCATTTTTAATAATAATCTCAATAAAGTGAAAAGTTCCATCTGCCTGAATACATTGAACAAATCATATCGTGAACGGAGGGGGGGGGAGCCCTTTTTATATTACAAATATTATTTAATCTTTGAGATTGATTCAGCTATTGACATTTGTGATTCGACCGCGGTAGCCGAGTCGAAATAAATGGTGAACTTATGGCCGGTGTTGTTTCCGCCGGGTCGTGAGTTCCAGACTTAATTCAACATAAGACCCATCGTTAGCTGATGTACTTTAAATCTGTCGAGACTCCAAGGCCTCATCATTGAGATCAGGTGGAAGTTAGGAAAGTGAGCATCGGTGTCGTTCTCGTCACTTGACTGATGCTAAAAATTATGTGATCTAACGCCAATCGCTCTTGCGTTGCCTCTAAGTGCGACGTTAATGAAACAATGAATAAATTTGGCATGCATAATAGCATAACCGTTTTATTATCCAAGCTGAAGCTTATAGCGGCTCCTTAGATAACAATAACAACTCGTACGTAACTTACGAAAATTTAAAATAGTGGTAAAAACCTTTTGTCCACAATATCTTAAGAAAGACTGTCTAGTTTAACTTTGTTTTCTATAGTAAATAATCCATATGAATAATAAAGTAATAGAGAAGTTTATGAAAATTAAAGCAATGAAAATCAGGTTACATTAATTTTACGTTTCTTAAACTATGTTTAATATTAATAACAGGTCAATTGAAAAGTCCCCGGCCTGACACATAGATGGCTCTACTAGAATTAAATCCATATGTTTTTTAGTTAGCCCTAACCCTCAAAAGATGCGTGTATAAATTTGATAGCTGTCGCATCATTAGTTTGTGAATTATAGCATTTTGAGTGAAGCAACTTTTGTTATTGTGAAAAAAATGGATAAAAAGGAATTTCGTGTATTGATAAAATATTGCTTTTTGAAGGGAAAAAATACAGTTGAAGCCAAAACTTGGCTTGATGCCGAGTTTCCGGACACTGCCCCAGAAAAATCAACCATCAAGGATTGGTATGCTAAGTTTAGACGTGGTGAAATGAGCACCGAAGACGGTGAACGCAGTGGACGCCCAAAAGAGGTTGTTACCGATGAAAATATTAAAAAAATCCACAAAATGATTTTGAATGACCGTAAATTGAAATTGAATGAAATATCATACACTCTAAAAATATCAACTGAACGTGTACATCCTATCATTCACGAATATTTGGGTATGAGAAAGCTCTGT
>BMAW01039303.1:169455-288153 GCA_019974015.1 Nephila pilipes | reverse complement strand
TTTTTTTTTTTTTTTTGTTTCTTTAAGAATCCTCCAAGAATTTTCTGTTTCATTTTAAAAAGTCAAATCCCAAATCTTTCTAAACTGCGATTTCAAGTCAATTTCAACACTACTGACAAAATTCTTTATCAACTAATAGAGGAAAGACAAATCATTTTCAATGCTTCATCAATTACGGCATACCCAACGAAGTGACAAGCGTGGGCTTGGACATACACTTCTACTTCGAATGACCTTATTAAAATCAATTAACTCAAAACTTCTACTGCTGTACGAAATATTTTTCTTAAATTTTTGTTTTTATTTCCAAACTTCAACTTCAGATAGCATTTCGATATATGCTTGAGTCCTTATCTCAATCAAATTGGATCCGTAAAGGAAACATCCTTGCTTTAACCATATATGTATGCTCCACACACACACGACACTTCGCGACAATAGCCAACCGGGCGTCGATGCAAGCATGATAGGCAAAGGTATGCTGGAAACATGTCCTTGGCCTCTTTAAACAAGGCATCCGTTGCTCATTCTCCTTCAATCACCTGTTTCACTACACTTTTATTCCTGGGGCGTCGTTTTCAGTTCGTCTCATGCGGAAGCTATCACTTTTTTTGTTAAGAAATTCGGCGCTTTGCCGTATTTTTGTCACGAGTGTAGGGCGTGGGTTGACGTCCACATCCGAGATTACGGCTCATTTCCGCTCTTGTTCATTCATTCAACGACAACGTGAATTTCACACTCGACAATTGTCAGGCCCGATTTCGGTTTCATTTAATGTCATTTCAACCGAAAGTCGTTGATGGGTAGAGTTGATTGTTCGTGGAAGTTTCTGTTGTTTGATTTTTCGAAGAACTTTCTTTCTTACGACTGAACATCTTGATGACAATGTAATTTTTATTTAACTTATGACACCGTCAAAAATGTGTGAATGAAAAGATGAGCAAGATTGTCGAAATCTCAGGCTATTAAATTTCTTAAACTAAATAAAGTGATAAGGCTAGAGAATCACAGTTTTCTTGCTTCCTCAAAACAGTATTTTGCTCTATCTCTAGCCTCTAGAAATGTCTATATCTTTTTACTGTAAAGTAATTTTCAGGCGACAGTTATGTCGTTTACGTGATTATGTGTCATGAAAAATTGTCTAAAAGTCTTTTTCCTAAAGGGATGATGCATTTTTATTAAAAGGAAATACTTGTTTGTATCTTTGTACGAGTGTGACATTGTTACTATTTCCAAATAAAAAAAAAAACTATAAAAATTTTACTCTCGGAACTTAGTGGCAGCAGTAGCCTGAACGTCGTGGTCGCAGATTCGAGCCCAATGTCACTCAAAAACCGCTGAATAACGGGGCTGATGCACGTTAAATCTGGTCTAGGTCCTAAGTCCTCCCGTTGGCATGATGTGGTAGTTTGGAGAGAAAGTTGTCAGCTCAAGTATCGTCCTCGTCACTTGACCAAGGGTGAAAATTACGAGGTCCGTCACCAATAGCCCTCGTATTGTTTCTCAAAGTGACGTTAATAAACATCACAACACTCTCGTTGTTTACTGACATCATTTTTGACTTCATTGAATATCTTCACAACCCCGTTGAAAAATTGTTGCAGTCTAGAATTTCCCGCGAAATATGTCTCTCTCTCTCTCTCTCTCTCTTTTTTTTATAATCTTTTTCTAACATTTTTCAGGCAAATACTAAACAGCTGTCAAAAATGTAACATTGATTCTATTTATTGTAAAGTTTGAATTTATAAAGGAAATGGTGAATCAGATTATCGAAATTCAAGACCTTATGATTCTTTGAAGTTAAATAAATTGATTAAAGTGTAATGAATTTAATAAATACACACACGATATCTACTCCTATCATTTTTTTTCTAATTACAATATCATTTCAATGTTTAAAGCTCCCGTCTACCTGCCATTTTGATTTTGTGAACGTAATGTTAATCCTATGAAATTTCTATACTGCAGCTATGTCGGTTCAAAATTTTATAAAATTGTAAAAAATCGAAGTATTATTAAAAGTGAAATCACATTCGAGAAAGTTAATTACGAGGCAGAGATTGTAGAGCAATTTTCTTATTTTTACAGAATTTTTCACAACAAAAGAACTCTAACAAACATTTCCGTTCTAAATACTCGCATTGTACGTTATTAAAAGTGATTTTTTGGTACAAAATTAAGTATTTTCTACCATTGATGTACTACTTATTCGGAAATATAATCTATGTAAATAATGTTTCATAATTTAAAAGATGTTTAGCAATAAACAATGAAACTTTATTTTTCAAAATAAACCTTAAATTTATATTTTCACTGACAGTGTTTTAGAAATGTATTTTGTGATTTGTACTACATTAGTTGTTCTACAATAGTAGTACATAACATTAATTGTGATTGGTTGTTGCTAATGTCGCTCTACAGTTATGTGAAGACTATTTGCCATGGATCTCGTTATATTGAACTAACCTTAAATGATGAGGATGGCATATGTCCTTCCTAATTTCTCTTACTACACCACGTTTCGAAAAATCGAGTTGAATATGATATCCTGAATCGCACGGGACATAAAGTCGAGTTTTGCATTCTATCCATTTTTTTTTTTTTTTTTACAGCAATCAAGAATTGGATCCATGATCAGAGTCGAATGCCGCTTATTATAAAGCTAGTAATTATAGAAACTTGTATTTCGTCTTAAGCAAGAGGGACAAAGAATTTTATTTGGAAATTTAAATGTGGGCTTTTAAACAAGGGATTCTGGACCCCTGAAGAAAATTCAAAAGGAGAGCGAGTTTGAATAAGAAAAATGTCACCTCACGTTTTTTACTTTTTGAGGGTATTTCTTTCTTGTAAAATCGTGTGTGATAAATTACAATAGTGTTAGTTGAAATAACCGTTAGAAATACAGCGACAATTTTATTGTTTTTAATTTAAAATAAAAAACAGCATTATTCATTCTATCCTTTGGGTTCTTTGTGACATTTATTCAATTTTTTTAGTATTTATGGGATATGCAATAGAAATATATAAATACAGGAAATTATATATATAAAGGAAGTAGACCGAGGGGAAATCATCTAAGAAGGCATATTTTCTCTTATCTGACTATTAAAATAGTCAATGGAGCGAAAAAAAATTAAGAATCTCTTATATTAGAAAGTTTTTAATAAAAGTCTAAAAACATTATTTTTTTTTTTAAAAAAAAATCTTATTTAACTCAAGGAGTCAAGGATTTTCCCTATAGCGGATTTGCAAAATTTCATCTTTAGCATTCACTGATTTGTGAGCTTAATCTGAATAACGGGAATGACTGCTAAGATTTCCCATGGTTTGGGGAAATTACATGTTTTCATAATATTATTAATGATGTTGGTAGTCATAATAACACCGGTAAAAAAAAGAGTTTTTTGAACATGGATTTTCTTTCAAACTTCACACTTAATTAAAATTAAAAATTTATTTTTCATTAATTTTTAACAAAATAATAATTAACAAAATAAAGTGTTAAGTAATGAACCCTTCACCTTGGAGACGGATTTGGCGATCATTTAGCGAGAAACTTGGGGTAAAATTTAATTCTTTAAATAATTAAGTTTAATCAATTAATTTTTATTAATTATAATAAAATTACCGTATTGTTATCCAAAGCAATTGTGTATAGAAAATTTCAGCTCAGTTGAGAGCTTTAAAATGTGAGGAAAAAGCTTTTGAAGTTTTGACCCAGATTTACAATGAGAGTAGAATAAAATCTTAAAAAGGTTTCTGTATTAGTATATAATGAAAAATATAGTTACCGATGAAAATGAGTAATTATTTTTAAAAAATATTCAATTTTAACTCATTATACTTTTTAAACTGAATATTTACTAACATTTTCTTATCAGGAAGTTGATCTACTTAATTTTAAACTAGTGCATAAATAAAAAGGTTACATGCGTTTGCGTTTGCATCAACTTTCCTCGGAAGTTCATTGATTTTTCGAAAATATATTATAATAATTAAAAATATTCCTTTAAGTTCTTATTAGGTTGAATGCAACTTACATAAATGAAAATGTTCCCCTTTCTTAATTATGTGCTCATACATTTAGTTTAAATAAAATGAAATCAAAGAGTTTATAGAAATTTTGTGTGTGTAGTTAAAAAATGAATATATAAACTTGAACAATTTCTTATTTAAAAAAAAACAGAGAAAATTCTTATATTTAAAAAAAGAACATATTTCTATTTAAAAAAAACATTTAAAAATATCAAAACATTTTTATATTTTAAAAAAAATAATCATACATTCCCACGCACCGTCGGCTATTTCAGCTGATCGAATAATAAAACACAATTCTTGCTCTTTTAAACTTGGCTTTGTAGAATACAAAATGTATCAATAATTATATTCTTTTATTATCTTAAATTTAATTCATGCAAGGTAGAAGAAAAACTTATCAAAAATTAAAATGAGTATCTGAAACTAATAAAGGTAAATTATATATATATATATATATATATATATATGTGTGTGTGTGTGTGTGTACTTTATTAGTTCTTACAAATAATTCCAAACCTCACTTTAAAATAAAAAATAAAAAAATTAAAGCTTAAGTTTATAGGATAAAATGCAAAAACACTTAATTCAAGTTGATCATTTTAATCGAGAAAGGCTTATATTGTTACGGAAATTATTTTTTCCTCTGGGAGTGAAGATCAATATCAACTCGGAGGATAACAACAAATGGCGATTTACTCATAAATCTTCCAGACAACATACAGGAAACACAATTTGGACAATAACGGAAACACAGCACTTGTACAATTCAACGACACAGATACTGGAACAAAACAAACATTAAGTACAATCACAGTTATTTCAGCAACGTTCAGCTCATCAGCTAATTATATTTCACTCCAGACAGCCTCCGCAGTAATATTCCACACTTTTAGGGCAAACTCCGTTGATTCCCAGCAGATACACGTTGCTTCTTCGAAAATTCACCCGGCAAGCTTCACTTCAAGTGTCGACAGCATTCAATCGATCCCCGATCGATCTCCTCAACAGAGTTTCCAAAGACAGACTCACTCAGTTCCACTAGATTCAGGCCGAATCTCCAACAGAAGCACTCGAGCACAATTCTCCAATCGGTCTACAAATCAGACTCCAAAGACAACTTATTCCGTACACAGACTGATTCTCCTGACGAACTCTTCCTCGACTGTAGCTCTCGGTGTATGGATACTTATTCCGACTGTGTGTGACGCCACACCGAAAATTCATGAAAAGTCCGTAACTTTCTTCCCGTTCAATTTTTCACTTAGGTTCCAGAGCCTTCGGGTACATTCCATTTGTAGCCAAAATCGCCAAATCACCAAATAGTCGCCAAATTCATCGCTAAGGCGGAGCGGTCATTGCTTAAACTCTCTTTTATTATTTGGTGACATCTCTGTAAATCGATCTTTTCCTTTATAAGAGAAGCTTTGCAGAGAAGCATCAACTCATGTTCCCAACAATATTCTTAGCAGATGTCAATTGATTAGACTGAATTAAAAAAAAATTTTTGTTTATACCTTAATTTGAAAATATAAAAATTATATAAAAAAGGAGCGTTTCCCCCAATTGAGGTGCTTTTGCATTTAATTCACCATTCTTGAAGATAAATTTAATTTATTTTAATCAAAATTAAATAATGGAAGTTAATAATACATAAGATAGAAATCATTTTTTTAAAGTAAATTCATATATGTAGGAGAAGATAGTATTCCATCAAAATTTAAATTACCAAAGTAAATAAAACTTTTTCTTGTATATCATAAGCAATTTTCTGACTCTAAACATTTATTAGTATAACCTATTTTATGAGTATTAAGCTGAATGAAAGCTAAGAAACAAGAAAATATTTGAAAAACTTTCCTCTTTTTGTGTTTTTTGTTTGTTAAAATTATACGCATTAAAAACATTTGGGGGGGGGAAAAAAAGCAATTTTCTTTGAATGAACCCAGAAGGTAACCATTTAAAAAAAAATGATAAAAAAAAAGCTAAGACTTTATCCTTTGCTGATTTTGCAAAAGAATTTTGAATAAAAAAAACGCGAGCAAGAAATTATTTCCTTTTTATTCGTACATTATTCATAAATCATGCTTTCAAACATTACACTGACCATAGTAGCCTAGTGGTCATGGTCGCGGACGCTTTTCTTTTGTTGAGTCGTGGGCTCGAGCCCTGATGCACTAAGTATCCGCTATGTTGCGGAGCTGATGCACCTTAAATCTTGTTGAGGTCCAAAGTCCTGCGGTGGTGTGATGTGGAAGTTTGGACAGGGAGGAGCCATCTCAAGTTTTGTCAATTGACCGAGGTTTAAAATTACTAGGTCCGTCGCCAATAGCCCTCATGTTGCTTTTCTGCGCGACATTAATAAACAATCACTAGCATTACATTGAGATAAAAGCTCCTTAGAGATTTAATTGATTGAAAAAAAGAATAAATTCTGAAAATTATTATTTAAATTACACTAGTTGATTTAGTATTAATAATCATTCAGAAATTATGTATATTGTATTCTAACTAATATTAGAATAAATAATTCTTATTCATTTTTCATGTGAGCCAAAGGAAAGTTATGCAAAATTTTTAGTTTTTGTCAAATCTCAACTTGGAGATGTAAAGAGATTTTATTCATTTTTCATTCAATATTTTTTTCTATGTTCCGATACTTATATAAACGCGTTATCATTCAATAGCGCGAACGTGACCTTAATTTCTAATCTGAATTATTTTTGTGTTACTCCCTTGAATCCTTTTGTTAATAAAAATAACATACACAAGTGTGAATTTCTAATTTTCAAGTTTATGTTTTGAAGGAAAAAAAATTAAAATACATATAACATTCATCCCTTTTTTTTTTTCATTTCGCTCTATTTAAAATCAACTCTATTTGATCAATAGTTTTTAAAATAGGTTTTTAATTCGGTTAAACGAAAATGAAAAATTTAAACAAGAGAATAGCATAAAGTAAAGTTGTTTTGATAGTAGTTATCTTGAAATTAAAAAAGAAAAAAAAATCCCTAGATTTAAATTACACAAGTCTATTCTCAGTTTGGTAAACACTTGTTTTTGTATAATTTATTGAAATTTATTCCCATTTTAAAATCAAACATTCTTCTTTCAGAAATCAGGAAGTGTTAGCTTATGAGCGTGCCATTTATGAAACATTTTGCGTGTGGGCAGGTTTCTAAATCTCACTCTAAAAATGCTTTTTTAAAGACCCCGCGAGTGATTACATAAAAATTGTGTTAGAATGATTAACAAAACAAGGAGTAGTCACAAACTTTCTTTGTCTTGTAAATTGGGTTGAAACATATGATTGAGAACATCGGTTTGAAAATCTTGATCAAAGGTAGGAGTGATCTTTCTTTATCTTACTTTTCTATTTATTTATAATGAGGCTGAAATTATTTATTGATACAGAATACTAATTTATCACGATTTCATTATTTCGATGTTTTATATTTTATCTTTTCTTTTCAATAGGGTGGGTACTTCAAATTTATTTACAAATTAGGTCGCTTGTTTATTATAATTTAAATAAATTAAGTGAAAAGCTGTAAAAGAAGTTACCGTTATGTACACATCCCTGTTCTTTCTTTCTTTTCTTTTTTTTTTTTTTTTTTTGTTTATATGGTAGTAGGTAAAATTTAATATCCAGTCGAATTTATATAATGGTGTTTATCTCACAAATGATACTTCAAAAGTTTCATTTAAATGAATTGAAATTTGTAATGTGAAAATATATAATATATATAATCTTTTTTAGAAAAGTGTTAAATAAATTTTATGAAAACTTATGCATTCTATTCTATAAAAGTTAAAAAAAAAAAAAAAGATAAAAAAGGGATACGTATTCTATTCCTGCAGATGAGGTATGTATAACATGTGCGTTAACGAAAACAATAAACTACGAAACAATTTAGAAACGAAAACTGTTTAATAATTAATAATTTGAATCATACTGATATTTTAAAAAAAGACGAAATCACTGGATTTCATTCATCTATTCATTTGACTTTAAATATGTCTTTAAAATTTTCCAGTCTGTCTAAAGTATTATTTCAAGCACGTTTCAGATCCATCGCTTATGTTCAATATTATTCAAGTATTGTACGATTTATTAAAATACACCAATAATTGTAAATATAAGTATTTCAATTATTCCACTGTCTAAACTTCTTGTACAAGAACCGGTATGACAGCATGAAAACGATTAATCTTGCAACATCTGAACAATACAAATAGGCATTACATTTGAATTATAAATTTTTAAATCGTCGTCGTAAAGTTTCGTAAGTTTAATTCGTAATCGTAAAGTTTCGAGTAGATATTGTATTTATCAATTCATAGTTACATATTACAGTTATAAATTAAATAAATGTTATTAGATAATTTACCAAGTATGAGTTTTGATAAGAAATTTAAAGGAAATTTGATTTCTATAATTTTTCCATCTGGCAAGTAAATTTTCGAAGCTTTAAATTACACTTTACGATGGATTTAGATTTTTAAGAAAATCTTAAGTATAGTGCAGTATTATTCATAATTTCATACTGAATAAATAATACTTTCATTATTTGTATTAACATTTTGTTTTAAATGAAATAACTTTCATTAATTATATTCTTGTAGATTTATATATAATTATTATCATTGTGAATTATTCACGTATTGAAGAATGAAATCCCATATTTGCAAATACAGCATTCCAAAGTAAAAGAAAAGTATATTAATTAAATTAAGTTCTTTAAAGATTATTTCAATATATCTTCTTTTTAAAGAGGAAGAGTAAATATAAGTAAAAAGTATTTTTAAAACAAGGTTTCATTTAAAGATAGACTAAAAAAGATTTTGCGCTGTACTTTGGTATCTCTTGCCTAGGACTGCTTTTTATTCTAGAGATACTTAATTTAAGAAAATTTGCTAAATGAATTTAAAGAGTTTTTTAGGAGTTTTTGTAGAGGGGTTTTAATTTTATATATTCAGAAAAACTAAGAATTTTGAAAAGTAGAGATAGTTTTTTTAAGTTATGAATAGCAGTAGCCATGGGAAGTCTGGCGTAATTTTACAGCCAGCCAATGGAGTAGCTGTCTTTCGTGTTAATGTCTTAGTTAGAATCTGTGTTTGAAATAGTTTTATGAGTGATGTGAGGACGAGGGAACATGTTCTGATTGGATGCTGGGCTTACTTCGATTGGTGGAGCAAGGTGTTGTTTGTGTGTATAAGTGGAATAGGAATGACTCGGAGTAGGATGGACTCGAGGGAATCGACTGAGTTTTTTCGGTCTTCAGTTCTTTTTTTAACTATTCGACTAGTTGGTTGCAACCTCACTTTAAGTGATGAAAATTGTTGTCGAACTTCGTGTTACTTTCATCACCAAACAATATAATTTAATCATCAATTTATAAATTAGACTAACATATTTAATTTAAATTTCTTGCTGTTAAACAATGATACGAAAAACAAAAACTCTTTGATATTACACCAGCAATGACAAATTCTCAACCAAACAATACGTCTATGGTAAGTTTTAAAATATTTTGATGATAGTTCTGGGTTTAGAGTGATTTAAATTATTATAATTGTGAAGAATCTAGTAACAATACCTGGGGTAAAATGCAATTTAATATTGAGAAATTTTCGATTAATAAAATGACATTAAGTACTCGGAAGTTTGACAAATGATTTTCAACCCTTTTCTATAGTTGAAGATATAGGTTCCAGAGCTAACACTTATATACTTTATATATAAGTGTTAGCTTCATATACAATTCCCAATATACGTTATGATGGAAACACGATGCAATTACTTCAATTAATTAATTTTTTTATGTAATGTATTAAATTCATTAATAAATGTAAAAATATATTCATATTGAGATGCAACCAAAGATGCTTCATTTTCCATACCTGTTGATAAAATTAGAAAATTTACTTTTAATTAATATAATACAAAATATGATCGTATTAAAAAATACAATAGACTTCCTATTTCCTTAAATGTACAAAGTAATATAATGTGTATGTAAGTAATAATTCTGTAGCGTTAAATTAATTTGAATACATTTGTAGTATTGTTATAAGAATCTATCTATATATATAAAAACAAGAGAACTGGAAAACAGTTCTTTAAAAATGAACTGGAGCAGGAGAGAGCAATGCATCTAAAATAACAGAAATTCCCACCACTATTCGCAAAAATAACATCTCTTTTCAACTGCGTCAGAAAACTTCGTAATAATTTTTATTAGAAAAAAAAAAAAAAAATCACTTTACCTTTTTATAAATTTGCGTAAACAAAGAAAAACGGTGATATTCTTGCTGGAATAACTGATGAAACAAAACAAAATTAAGCTTATAAAAGGAAGTTCATTAAAAGTAAAAGAGAATGTCACAATGATCGGTACGTTAGTACATTTAAAAAATTTTAATAAGATAGAATCTCCTGGTTTTTTTTAAAGATTTTAAGACCTATCTAAGACTTCAAATTGTATTATTCCTTTCAAGAATCGATGCATTTCCTCTGCACAATATAGAAATAAAAATGCCTTGCAAATTCATGAAAGCAACAAAACTTACGAGTTTCAATTTGAAAAAGAAGCAATTTCTCTTATTTTCATAAAAATGCCAGCTGAATTGTTTTATGTTTTCATTGTTAAATAATTCTATATGTAAAATTAGAGAGTTTATTTACTATTTAAATACGTTAAAAGAAAAAAAGTTGAAAAGCAAATATGTTTTATTCAAGAAATACAATACAAGAAATTTAATTTTAAGGCAAATGATATTTTCAAAATAATATTAATTTGTTGTACAGAATATAAGGAAAACCGCTCGAGGATATCTCCGCCTGCATTCCATATCAATTCCCGCCATTCGTTACGGGATATGTTTTGAAGATATTTTTTGCAAAATAATAATAGAAAGTTTAGATGTCAGTTTTTACTTGTATGGATAAATATTTCCTTTACAAACATTTAGCTTCTGAGGTATTTTGGAGACAAAAATTAAAAACAAAAAGATCAACAGAAATAAAAGGCAATTACAAAATTTTGAAAACAGGCTTAAGGTAAAACAAAAACTTCTAAAATAACTCCGTGGGTTCTTTGGATATAATAAATCCTTACAAATATTTTTTATACTTCTGTTTATCTTTAGTAACTTCATATAATACTGAAATTGAACTTACTTATTTCAAATATTTATAAATATTACATACAAATTTGGCTCCCCCCTCCTTAAAAATGGCGGCTACAAAAACAAAATTTAAAAGCAATAATTCGTCAAAAATATTTATTGTACCAATAACTTTATTATAAAGAAAATATTATAATAAAGGAAATAATATAAAGGAAAACACCTATCAGGCTATTTATTTGAAATTATTTAATTATAATGATTTTTTAAAAATAAAATGTCTGAAAAGTAAATATAATTAAATAATATTTAATTAGGTCAAAATATAATTAATTAACATTATTTTTATAAATAATATTAATTAAATTATAATTAATTAAATATTATAAAATACAATTAATTGATATTATTTTTACATTACAAAAATTTCTATTAAGCTTCAAGGACAATAAAAAATAATTATTATTTATGCGAGGATCATTCAATAAGTCCTTAGAAAATCCAACAGATGGCGCTTGTAGCATCTAAATGGTTTGTTTTTGGAAGTATTATGACTCAATAAACAGCTGCCTAAGTCTCAGTTATTTCCATCTCATGTTTTTGTGTTTATTGCCGATTGAAGCTAGAAACTTGTGTTTACTCGTGTTTAGAAAAATGGGAAATAGTGAGTTTCTCGAGCGGTGATTAAACACTTATATTCAAAAGGTTTAACACCGAAAGCGATCAAAGCTAAGTTGGATGAAGTTCATGGTATAACTACTCTTGTGTTTGCAACTGTTTTCAAATGAGTAAATGAGTTTAAATGTGGCCGTACATCCACAAAAAATGAACATCGTCCAATGAAAGTGATTACTCCCGGAATGATTTACAAAATCCACGATATGGTTTTGAGTGACCGACGAATCAAAGTGCGTAAAATAGATTGAGGCCACTGACATATCATAAAATACAGTGTTTGAAATTCAACACGAAAAAATGGGAGTGAAAAAAAACCTTCACACGATGAGTTTGCTCTGAGTGGATAATAAACGCAATCTTGTGGTCGACTCTGAGGCTAGTTCGTCGTAATCTTGATTAGTTTCTGCGTCGATATATAGCTATGGGCGAAAAGTGGATAATATACTACACTGTAGGGACAAAGGAACAGTCAAACAGTGCGTTTTTGAAGACAAATAGGCTCCGAAGAAACAAAGACGGTGAAATCGGCCGGCAAAATGACGGCCACGATTTTTTGGGATGCACGCGGCATCATCTGCACCAATTACTTGGAAAATAGAAAAACAATAACTGGAGAGTATTACGTTTTGTTGTTGTACCGGATGAGAGCGAAGAAATCAAGAAAAAATGTCATCTTCCATGAATACAAAGCAAGGGTGCACACCTGTACAGTTTCGTTTGCCAAAATCACGAAATTATAGTTCGAATTATTACAAAATTCACCGAATTAGGAAACAAGTTACTTTTTTTTTTTTAAATTTCTAAACTTTTAAAAAAAATGGTTCACGTCGAACGAAGAGTCATTGCCCAAACAGATGTCTATTTTGAGGACCTTCCAAAATCTTATTAGATGGCTTAATAAGTTGGATAAACGGTTGGAAAAGGGCAAATAGCTAAGAGTAGATAAAAAAATAAAAGAAAATAAAAAAACTATTTAAAATAATTTGTTTCTCTATCTTTTTCTAAGGTATTATTGAACGACCCTCGTATAACGATGCTGATTTTTGCGAAAAAAAAAAAAAAATCCTGTGATTTCAGATTTTTGGAATAATTCAATTATGTCTATTTCAAATATGAGACAAAATGCTACTGATTTTTTTAAAAAAATAAAATCTATTTGTTTATTTATATAAATTTAAGGAGAAATTAACATTCCTCTAATTTGAACATGCATAATTAAAGTTATTAAAAAAAGCTATTGGATCCATGTATTATTTCTGTTGTTTCTGGATTTGTAGAAATGTGAGGCAAAAAACAACAACAACAATTCCTACGTTATTGCTTATCATAACAAACTCATGATATCAATATTGTTGTAAAAAATCATAATCTCTTTTCTCATTATTTCTCAAAAGGACTGATAACGATTGAGAGCCTTCATTCTTTTACCTCTCCTTTTATTAATGCAATTTTTAGCTTTAATATTTCAGTCACGAAACCGTGAAATAACAACATTAATCTTCAGCTGCACCATCAGAGGCTTTTCGATTTTTTACGTGATCGATATGTGAAATTTCCCTAAAAATAATTTTACTAAAAACTATTCCTTTCGAAATATTGAACTCCTCCTAATTTCTGTGGGGCTTAAGTTTCAATTTTATCTGTTCTATAGCGTGAGGAAATAATGTGAGTGAAATTTCATACATATATATATACACCCAACTCTTTTTTTTACACGGTAGATACGTTCCTCAGAAAAACGTGCAAAAAAAAAATTCGTGTAAGCAAATACATGAGGCATATGGTAAATTTGGGGATATGTTCCTCAACTTTAAAAAATCATGTAAGATAATAAAAAAAAAAAAAAAAATTCTAAATAATTTCCCAAGAAATCGTGCAAAAAAGTAATAAAGAAATCCATATTACATATTTATAAAACAAAAACAATTCATTATTATTACAAAAAAAAAATTTAATTAATGTGCAGTGAAAATTCAATCTATAGGTTCAAACAAAATATAAGAATTCAAATTGATATTAGGAATAAAACTACTAACTAACAACTATTCATCGCTACTTGTTAACAAGCATGTAACGCTTATTACGAACTGGATCAAAAATGCTATCAGTAGATGTGTCAGATATGTCTAGCACGATTGTCGGCTTTTATTCTAATGAAGAATTTCGTTCTTTATAAACAGCTTCTGTTGGGTTTTTTTTGTTGTTATAAAGTCTGTTAATAGCGGCTGTTTTGATTTCTTAAGTTGCTTACATAATTCTTGATATACTGCTACACAAAACTTAAGAATTCGTTGAAATTTTAATGCACCCTCTATTTCAGGATCATGAGTAAGAAAACATTCAATACTTGTATCCAAATTTAAGCCCTCGCGAATTAAATCAGCCGTTAATAGTTGAACTTAATTTTTGACTTCGCTATCATCGACTTCTTTATTATCATAAACTGTCACAAATTCGATCAAATCGCCTCATCCAAAGGGATTTCTAGCATCAGTTCTTCGATGTCAGTCGTTTGCATGCTCTTAAAACCTTCGCCACCAATTGCATTTGATAGAGTTGAAATTTCAGACTCCACAGTTGAATTTTGTATACTACGAAACTTCTACTTTTGACGCATGCTGCAAAACTTTTTTCCAACAAGCATATAAGGTCGATTGGCGCAACAGTTTGGTGGTAAAAGAAGCATGTGTAATAGAATACAAAATCCTAAACTTTCTCCATGCTTACACAACGGTCAAATTTCTTTCTTCCACTGAATCTAAAATATATTCAAACGTTTGCTTTATGCAGTACATTTTAAATGCTGCTATAATGTCCTGATAAAGTAGCTGAATCAAAGAGGTGGTATTAGATGGTAAAAACAGTATTTGAATATTTGTGGAAAAAAATTTTGGGATTCATGTTAGAACAAAAAATTTGTATAAAAAAATTTATTGGTGAACCGTGTTATTTCAAAATCATGTAAAATTAGAGCTGGGTAAATATATATGTATGTAATGATTTAACTTCATTCCTATTAATTTCTCACTATAATAATTTAATTTATTAAATTTACCCATTCTTTCCTTTAAAAGATAATGTTCCTTCTTATTTCCTGATCCCTTTCCAAAGTATCCTTTTATTTATTACATCACGCGCTCTTAAAACTGGTTAAATCCGCTTAAACCAAATATAAATCTGTCAAAATAATCCCTTCAAATTCCCTATCTATTATGATATTTCCTCGGAATCCCTTTATCCATACCACGTGTCTCTGACGCTTCAAATGAAATTTCCCTCATATATAAACACGAACACAGCGAGAAGCGCTGTCTTATGATTGATGATTGGATTTCATGATATGCTTGATGATTGATCGATAAACAGATCACGATGATTGAGGTTGGTGTCTGACACCAAATGTGGGGCGATTGCATAGCTCTCTTCACCATATACAACTTTTAGAGTTCTTTTCTCAACACAGATGGCGCTTTACATCCTTTGATTTTGGATCACAGCATCATATCAACAGCACTTTTCAGTGCTACTTCCGAAAACTTTTTAATTTCCTCCTCTGATACTAACGGATACTGACCATGGAAACGATCAACGACATGCAAAACGAAATGGACTACAGTGATGATTCACGATCCACCATCTCTTCCTTATCTATTAATTCGGATGAGACTAGCTCTCCCTGTCAAAGAAGGGAATTGAAAAAAGAATTCAACACTATGCTATTGATAGAGAGAATGCAAAATATATACTGAATATGCTCAGGAAATTCCATATTCCCGACAAAAAACAACAAATTAAATCTGTTTCAAATTTTCTCGAAGAAACAAATAAGGAACTGGAACGACTCGAGGGTGAGTACGCTTCCTTAGCGCCTTGCGAAATTGCTGCCTGCCCTGTTCATCATACCCCAATCAACTCCCCAAATTTAAAATCTTCTAAAAATAATGACACTAACTCTGATGGTTTTATGACACCACCTAAAAGAAAAACAGTCCGTAAATTAAATTTAATTACTAACTCGCAAACTAAAATTCCAACAAAAAATAAATACCAAAAACTGTCTACTATTGAAAATAATCAAAATCATGAAAATTCAACCCAACCTAACTCAGAAAATAATTTTAACAAAAACAAAAATCTCCCTCCTCCAATTATGCTTAAAATTAGTCAAAATTTCAAATAACACCTTAAAGAATTAACAAATGAAATCCCCACTCTACGTACACGCCTTTCAGGTGAATACATTAAATTATATACTGATAGATTATATACTTTGAGGAATACGGAACTCTTAACAATATACTTAATACTAAACCATACGAATTCTGCGTTATAGAACCTAAAATTACACGTGCTTTAAAAATCGTTATCAAAGGTTTACCACGAAACACTGACATCAATGATATTTTCAAAGAACTTGAAGAACTAGGATTTACCCCATCAAAAGTAAACCAGTTAACAAACAGACGAACGAAGCTCCCCCTACCGACATTCATGGTCACACTACCCAGGAATGAAACAAACCAAAAAATTTTCGAATTAAACAAAATTTGCTATATGTCAATCACAATTGATAACTACAAAAATAACACTTCGACCCAATGTTACAACTGTAATAAATTCAACCATAGCGCATAACACTGTCATATGATTCCTCGATGCATCAAATACTCCGGTGCACACCCCACCCGCGACTGCAAAATTGAAGAAATTACTTGTATTAATTGTAATGTAAAAGGACATTCTGCCTCCTACAAAGGTTGTAAACTTTTCCCTAAACTCCCTCAAAGTATCTAAATATAAAAACATTAATAATAACACACAAAATAAAACCATCAAAAAAAATTTCACTTTTGCTCAAGCAGTAACTTCTACTCCACAGATGGCGCTGCCTACCATTCAACCACCTAAACCAAGCAAAAACGCTCCTCATTACTACAATCAAAGTAAAAACCAAAACCCAGTTAATAACATAATTCAGGCAATAGACCAACTTAAAGACTTGCAGAAATATTCGTTCTATTACCAGGACTTCTTATTAATTTACCAAAAATTCAAGCAGCTAAAAGCAACACGGCCAAGAAAACTGCAGTCATTCAAGCTGTTATGCTAAACGATGATGAATAAATACTACCACTATTTTAATTTTTGCAATTCATACTCATATATATTATCAACGAATTAAGTTTTTTAAAACATTCTTCCTGCTTTTTCAGTTAAATTTAACAATTCCTAAACATTTTCAATCCTTTTTTACTATTATTTTAATCAAATTACACACCAAAAAGGCAGCCAATATCAGTTTCAATGCTCCTCACCTCTCAACCAATAAAAATCTATCAACTCGCTTTCTCTCCATGCAAAAACTTTCGCATATCTTTGAACTTTTTTTGGATTCTACTAGTAAGTATGAAAGCTCCACCTATCAAAAGCTACTTTTCCATATTCAAGATTTGGGCTTGAAGAGCGCTCCACGCTCTAGGCGCCCATAGAAATTTCAAAGTCACCGAAGCGCTGTCTTTTTGCTCTCTTATGATGCAATAGCTTGAATCAAAAGGCGGAGTGGAAATGGTCTCACTCTCCGCTTGAGATAAAAGTTCCGTGAAAATTCAATGAAAATTCCGACTGTTCCATGACTTACATTCAATAGTTGTACACAGGAGAAAGATGATATTATGTTACATATATATATATATATATATATATATATATATATCTGTACTAATTATTAGCACTTTAAATTTTTCAAGCAGGGCAGTATATGTTGACTTAAAATATCTCATAATTTCCATTATCTTGCAATATGTATTTTTTTAAGATGTGAATACATTTTCTTAGAGTTCATTACATTTTGAATATTTTTTGGAAACTCTTGGACGTTTTCTTTTAAATATATACCAGAAACAAAATCTTAAGGAACGCATTTAAACGATTGAAAGAATTTCTGGAATTGGCAATGCCATTAATAAAATGTACTCTACGTTAATTTTTTGAAAGAAAAAAAAAAAAAGAACTGCAATTAATTAACTGTGCCAATTTGAAAATTGAGCTAAATGAAATCGTGTTGGAGGAAAATAATATAGTCATGTACTTTTTAATAATGATAAATGCTAATACTTTTATGTGTGCTCAATTTTTTTTTAACTAAACACAATATTTACTATACATCAAAAACAACGTCTGAATTCTTTAAAAATGGAGATTTATGAACATGTAGCATTTTATCTAAATTTAGTGCTTTAGTTTCCTTTCCTTTTTTTTTTTTTTTTAATTATTGGACTTTAAGGAATATCTATCAGTAAAGCCTAATAGCAATGCCTTAAAATAATTCTATAAATGACATAATGAAATACCTAGGGAGTCTGAAAAAAGTTAAGTATCCCTTAAAATAATTTATTAATAAGTATTATATATCTCGTGTCTTAAAAATAAGCGATTTTATTTCTACATTATTTATTTTTCTCAGCATCTAAATAAAGTGAAAATATTTGTGATTTCGAATGATCAGTAAGAGAGATAGAGAGGAATTCAACCTAAATGGAGGTTTCTTTTATTGGAACAACCCTTTAAGTTTTTTCTTTAAATTTTATTTCCTAAATATAAATAGAGTTTTATATTCATCATTGAAGAAAAAAAAAAAACTTATGAAATTTTTTGAAAATAACCAAAATATTCTTAGAAAAACTACCTTCAAATATCTTCAAAATAAAAATAAAATAAATAAAAATTTATAAGAGGGGAAAATCACGCTAAGAACCAAAAATGGCACAAAAAATAATATTAAAGCGCTTATTTAATCTGTTGATCATGATCACTAAATTTATAATGGTGAATTTTTCTGTTTTTTCTCTATTCGAAAACTCTACACACCGATTAATCGAGTTATTAACTTTGAATTAAGAAAAACATTCTGTAGGATAACAGAAAATAATTTGGGGTATAAAGATGTTGAAGAGGCATCACCTTCAGCTTATAGGATGACGAAACAATAGAAAATCAAACGGAAAGTAAAACAAGGAGTAATTGAGCATACATCACAAATTAGCAATATTTATGATACATAAATTAAATGATGATATCAAAGTCTGAACCCTAATGATATCTGAATTATTTTAACAGAAATAACATGAAAGATTCTTCTCAAATGGTGTGCCTCGCACTAGTGTATTTTATCAGGCTATATATTTATAAGCAATGTGTAAAAATTTGTCAAGAACTTAAATAAAATTAGCTTTAAAAAACGGTAATTTTCCTTCCTATTTAAAATATATGACTGAATAGATCAATTGTGAAAAGTGCAGCACATTTAGAAAACAACCTTACAAATTAGTAGTTTATGAAAAAAGTTTTTTTAGTTTTAATATTCAGTTTTATTTTAAGTGTCACAATTGATAGCTTTAGTCTAAAATATATATATATATGTTTTATTATTTTTTATAAAAAGATTTATACTTAAAAATGTATAGATTTGCAATTTAATTTAAGAAGTAATATCAGTTCTTTTGATAACAATTTATGTAGGAAATGCAGCATATTTTCAAATGTAACTTAAACTTTCTGTAAGTTATTAATGATATTCAACGCTTTTAGGTTTTCTCTTTACACCGTAACCGTTATGATTTATCTACCGCTTTGGATTTATCAGTCATTTGAGGTTAGCTGAACAAACTTTTCCTGGAGATTAGAGATTTATTTCGAATATAACACGTTTAGCATCTTTCAAATATCCGTTTGGAATATCCGCGCTGTGATACCTGAGTGAACTTTAAACCCGACGCCATCTGCGCTGCTCCAAACGGTCTCTTTTCGTCTATTGGCGAAAGCTGAAAACCAATGAGTGCCTTTCCTTCCGCGTCCCTCGTTACAGAGGTCACTAGAAACGTGATTTTCTGTGTTTACCAGATTTGGCGTACTATCGCTCAGAATTTGATTATAATATAAAATAACAATATGGAACTGAGTTCATAGTTTTTCTTAGTATGAAATAAACACAATTCAAAATTAAGCTTGATTCAATTACAGTTGATTCTATTTATTATATTTCACTTGATATAATTTTAACGTTTTGTTGTTGTCGAAATTTTTTGACAAACTTTCTATTCATTAGTTAGGGAATGTTGTTACAAAGTAGGGATAAAATTTTTTCAAATGGTTATTTCACTACAGTAAGTAAGTGGTTTCACCATGGACATCATTTTTTTTTTCTTCCATCAAAATATGTCTTGTTTTAAAAGCTTTATTTTAAAATTTTTAAAACTAAAGTAAAAATACATTAGATAAATGCTCATCGATTGGTGAATTAATACTGTAAGAACGTTTCATTTTAATAATACTCTTATTTAAATCTTTCATGATATACTATTTGTTTCAAAGTATCATTTGTCAGTAATGCTTGAACAATTTTATTTGCATTTCTTAAGCTGATTTTGCATATCCATTATTGTGATTCAAATCAATTTTTTTTTAAAAGAAAAGACCGTTCAATAATGCATGAAATTTCTTTTTTAAATAACAAAATTCGATTTTATCACACAGTGTGTTTTATTTGTTACCACTTTTAAAGCAAACGTGAAGACAATGCGGCTGAATTTTAATTGCTTCCCGATTGCTTATCAAACCAGAAATGATTGAATATCTACTTTCCATCCTTTCTAGTCTTTGTAATGCTAATTTAGATATACCACGAAGATCAGGCGCATGATTTGAAGTGAATTAATGATTTATGTTATCGTAAAATAGATTTTATGAAGGTGTTACTATGAGTTTATGTTTTTATATTATTTTTTGGAAGGGAAGAATTGTGTACCCCTGTGGTGGCGAAATTCGTTTGCCAGCGATGTCAAAGTGGTCATGGATGTGAGTTCCAAATTCATTTAATTCTCATATGATGTGGTTTGATAGCTAGGTGGCAAGAAATATCAGTTCAGTTTTCGTCATCTCAGCGTACAATACAAAAGAAATACAATCCAACATCAATATCCCTCGATTTTCTCTAGATTTAGTTCGAGCAAAATCAAGCATTACTTTTTAGCATTTTGAAAATATATATTGCTAGGTAATTATTACAAATTTATCTACTTCTGCGAATGAATCCTTTAAGTTGTTAATATAAAATAAAAATTTATGATATTAAGAAATTTCAGTTGATTATTTTACACTGTGACAAAATTATGCAAAAATAAATTGTATTCTGAACATAAAATGTAAAAAATAAATTCAGCTATCTCATAAAATAGAGATAATATTTAATAACACATTTTAAGTGATGCTTATGCATGAGTAATTTTTCACAACGAGAATGATTAGAAAATATTTTATTAAATACTTGATCTATTACTCAGCCTGTTTTAAAAAATTAGTCAGTAAAACTGATAACACTTTCGCTCCCTAATTGTGATCTAATTTTTATACTAAATAATCCCTACCATAGAAAAGCTTTTTTCAGTTTTCACACTTGTTGGCTTCATAAATATATTAAAAAATCGTACACTATTTGATTATATTATCCCCTTATGTTTTCCTGTTGTTTTTTCCGATTTTGTTTATATTGTGTGTGTGTCAAAGACGGATTAATCATACTGTAATTCTTTTTTTGTTTTGATCAATAAGTTAAGTTTCTCTTTTATGAATAACGTCTGCGGCTTAGCGTGGATTTCTGCCACCCGGAGAGAAACCTGAAATTGTCACCCCGTAGGTCAAATCTTACAACTCTATTTCGAACCACTTCCACTTGACCAACTGCCTTAAAATTGTGCTTAAGTGCCATAGTAGTTCCGATGAAAATACAGTTTTCTGATCTAACGATCATGACCTGATGCTGCATTTAGGATAAGCCAGCTCGGCCGCTCCCTGCCCCCCACCTCTTTAACACACTGGGCCATGGCCCTCTGCACGTCCCACGCTACGCCACTTGATAACATAATTGCAGATATCGATGGATAAGTGTATTATAGTTATGTACATAATCTTCCTATTTACCGATAATACATTGTAAAATTACCAACAAAAAAAAAAAAACAATTTGAGGTTAAAGTTCACAATTTACTCTTATAAGCCGGTTTTCCGGTATTGCAAACCCTATAGCTAGATAACTTAAATTTACAATCGGTTACGAAACACAATTTATTAGATAATTTCAACTATTTATAAGTAAAATGAAAATATTTTGAACCAACTTCGGTTTTTTGAGTACCAAGTTCCTACTTCTTCCTTTTTTAAAATTATCATTTACCAGTTTATGGAGTAACTAATGAAAGAAAAAAAAAAAAGTAAAATTAGCTCAAAATAAAAATTTCAAGCCATGATATATTAAAATGATTTGTATAAAAATCGGCAATTTCGATACAGTTTTAATTGTTTTATTTATTCTTACTTCATAGAATTTCGAGAGTAGTTCTTTATCGAAATTATAAGAATTTTCATACCGAAAAATGTAAGAATAATCATCAAAATATAAATGCTCTTATAATTTAAACTTGTTTTGAGTGTGTATTTATGTCCATTTATGTCCATTATACACACTCATTGTCCAATATACACCTTCGGTATGTGTATTAATGTCCATTATTTGTTTTGAGTGTGTATTAATGTATTCTAAAATAGATATTCATTAGTATATTTTAATGCTTGGTGTTATATCTCTGAAGTTCTGGATTCAAGGATTGATACCTGTAAAGACCCACTGTGTAGTGGAGCGGACGCACGTTAAATCTGTCGTGGCTCTATGTGATGTGGAAATTTGGAGAGGGAGGGGCTAGCTCAGGTGTCGTTCTCGTCACTTGAGTGAGGTTCAGAATTATGAGGTCCGTTCCCAATAACCCTCGTGTTGCTTCTATGGGCCATGTTAATACATAATCAATCAATCAATATATGGAAAAGAATCACCTATATAGCTACAATAAGAGTTTGACCATCGTGATACCGCCAAACAAGTAATAAATAGTAGAAAATACTGGGAAAAATTAAAAAAATAAAAAAAATATGTAAACTTATATCTCAATTTCTTTTTTAAACGTATATATTTTAAATACGTTTAAAAAAGAAAAAGTGTTATTATCTATTCTTTTTCGAAGCGTTAGAATTTTTTATTGTGAAATAAATTATAGAAATATATATTGAGTGTGAGAGAGAACTCTCGCACGTACGAAAACTCTTAGATTTATATTTTTATAATTTGAAAAATTTCTATTTAAGACACTTCAAGATTTTTTTTAAAAATTTTATATTTGAATAACCAATTAAAAGCTGAAAAAGAATGCTCAATAAAACTTTTATAGTAGTGTGATCCTATAGTCAATTATTCAAAAAATTAATATTGTTTTCTTTCACATAGTATAGTTAATTTAGCACAAATATTAATAAATTGTATATAAATGAGTAAAATTATTTATGATAGATCTGTGAAAAACTTTATTCCTCATTTTCTTGTGACTGAAAATAAATTTCTCGAGAACATATCTGAATGATATGTTATTGAGGACGATGTTTATTTGAATGAGAAATATAATTTCGAAAAATCTCTTTTATGAAAATAAAGTGCTAATACTCATTGAAAATGCGTAAGATATTAAACACTCTTAAAAATATCTTTTTTTTATTATTATTTAATATTTGAGCTTTTTCTACTAAAAATTAATCTGAAGTAAAACTTAAATTTGATTATATACAGACCATTGAATGGTTCTTTAGAACACGCAATATTTTGTTTTAGTACAGTGAGAACAAGTTCAATTATTTGGTTATATATTGTTAATATTAAGAAAAGGTATTTAAAAGGAATGTTTTTAACATACGATATTATTATAATGATATTAAAAACAATTATCTTCAATTTATTACATAATTTGTAAATGAATATGGATATATGAGTCCTGTTTCTCTCTATATATATTTTAAGAATAAAAATATTCATGCAATATTATCTTTTTTTTAAAAAAAATATTTTTATAGAACTCCATTCAGTTTCATTCATGTAAAATAAATTAAATTGTAAGCTATTTTAAACTTGCGCTTTTCACCCATTTTTCAATATGCCTTCTCGTTTATAATCTTTACTAATGCAATTCTTTTATATCAAGTTTGAAAAATATATGTTACTTTCAAAAGCATTAAATATTTCATTTCAAACTTTATAAAACTCCATTCAATTTCATTAATGTAAAATAAGTGTTGAGTTGTAAGTTATTTTAAACTTGTGCTTCTCACCCATTTTTTAATGTATCTTCTAGTATATAATCCTTACTAATGCAATTCTTTTATGTCGGGATTGAGAAATATACTTTATTTTCAAAAGCATGAAATATTTCATTCCGAACTTAAGAGCTGAATTTTTACGCACATTAAACATTTAAATATAGAGAGGAGTACATAATTTTATTCTTAAGCAGACTAAATATAGATATCAGAAATATTTTCAAAGATACGAAAATTCGGAAATAAGTATTCTGAAACTGAATAGATTATAGAATTATAGTTCTTCAAGAAATCACAATATCTGATATTATGCAATTCTTTTTTTTTTTTTTATCGGATTACGTTCTACTTCGTGCTCATAAAGTAAAAACAATATTATTTAATCCATTTTGAAAGAGAAATCACAACTCGAAATGTTTTCTTTCTCTTTTATTTTCATTTACTAGGATTAAGAATTCAATGGTTATATTTTCCGATGGTCTGCGAAAACAGTCGACTAGTTTTTTTGGCGATAAAGTGCTATCTCATTTTCTTTATTCAAGTTATTTTAATTTTAAAGATATGAGTACTGCGCAGCATCTTAATCGCGCTTCAAAATCGTATTTTATATTTATTTTTCTGATGTGCTTCGAGAGGTTCGAATGTTTATTCATCCTTAATTTTAAGCCCTTACTATCTATATCACAAAAGAACAAAACATTCATTGCAGCTTAAAATACAAATTTTGCTAGAAAACATTCGATTTCAGATTGCTTAGCATAATTTAATATGAAATATTCATGTGGAAACTATGTATTAATGCATAGCATACTAACCGGAGAAGGTAATATGCCAATTCAGATGAAAATTTATCCAAAAAATATTTTTGGTAATAGCATTAAATATTTATTCAGCTTTAGTCTGAAAGGACTGTTAACTGAGCCTATTATTTGCTCAAAAAAAAAAAAAAAAGTAATACGAGTATATATAAACATTGGTCCTTGAAGTGAAGTAAAAAATAATTGGAGAAGTTACATCAAATTGGATTACAATTAAACTAACTAGAAAAAGGAAGAAGCTCATTTAAGTGAACAAATTTGGATACAGTGAATATGAGGGGAATATAGTTTTTTCTTCAAAATTAAAAATTTGTAAATTGTTTTATTTTTTTAGATAATTATCAATATATTTAATTATCCGTATATTTCAAAATAACTAAAAATACTGATTATTTTACTTGTTAAACGAATACAAAATTTTGTGGCCTAGAATTACATAAAAACTTATTTATATCAATAACCACATCAAAGTAAAAAATAAAATTTGAAATTGCTTCTGCACTATGCATTCTAAGATCTTCATGTGGAAAACAATGTATATAGTACGCTCAAATCACAACTAAAATTCTTGAAAAAAAGAATGTTATTTTTCTTTCAGAATAGAAACTTTAACAAGAAAATGATTAAAATTTAAAACACATGAATAAAATATTATTTTTATAATAGTGTAATTTATTTGAGATTCGAAACTAAATTTAATTTAAAATGTTGTTTAGAATATACTCTGTGATTTTTAATAATTTCTGAAGGTGTCCATGATAAAATTTTTTGTTATTTCTATATAAATATTTAGGTTTAGTTAAGTTAGTATCATACTATAAGAACAAATTTATCCTCATAATTTTGGAGAAATGTCGGCTGACTATAGATATCTCATTCTTTTTATTTGCATCTCATTTCCCCAATGACGCCACACAGATAAAAGATTAAAGGAACCCGTTTTATGTAACAGGCTACTGAAGATTATTAATAATTTTAAAAAATAATCCTAATTCATTTATTAAAAAATATATTTGAGTAAGTAATTTGTTTTTATAATAAAAAGCTCTTTATATTTAATGCCTTTTTTTGTTAAAATGTTATGTAACGTAATTTAAATTTTCTCTTGTTATCAAACAATTGTAAATAGTACATCGCAATCACTTTGAAATTTGTTTATTTTACTATAAGGAGAAAACTTCGACTGTTTACATTTATTATCATTGTTTTCGCTTATAAGTAAAAATATCTTTGCAAAAGTTTTGATCAAATCTTAAACTAAAATGAAATGTCAGATATTGATTATAAATGGTTTTTGAAACTTTTAAAGAGTCAGTTTCGTCTTTACAGAAACAAAAAAAAAAAAAAAAAAAAACAAACAAAACAACACACACACAAATAAATAAGTTGGAAAAAACCCGTTGCATCATTAAAAATATTGATAAAATGACTTTTTCTTTTGTATTTATAAAAAAAGTTTTGGTTCTGTAACCTTTACATATTAATACATTTACGCGAATGCATAGAACTCTGCTATGTTAATTCCCTTATTCAATGAATACTATTTTTAATAAAATTAAATGCAGAGAAATTTTCATACATAAACTCTAATGAATAATTATTAACCAAAATGGAATTTTTCATTTCGAATTTCATTGATTTTGAAGTTACTTCTTTTAGCCAAAAATCGTTCATTCAAGATTTTCACGAGACTTCAAATCTAGAAAAGTCTTTTTTTTTTCAATCGATGGATGAAATTGTGAAAAATACAATATATTTTTCAAATCTCTTTGTAACCTATTTAAATATTACTTATACGAACATATAAAAACGAGTTAGAGAAATATAAAATGCGAGCGTATGTATGGGAAATTAATATCTTATTTTCTTCAAAAAAATATTAATTATTTATAATTGATGAATCTTAAAAATAAATATAAAAATATTTATTGCAATTTATTGGTATTAAATTACATTCATGTTTCATATTGTCTGTGGATCACGGTTACATTTACACATATATTTATAATCATATACCTAAGATATCAGACGCTGATTTCTTCTATAAAAATTACATCTTTTCATGAACATTTTAGTCATTTCTGTATTTCAAGGGGCTATTGTTTTAGTTAACCCAAAAATATCATACCTGACCACTTTTCAAAAATTTTTTTTTTTTTTTTGCGCATATTTTTGACGTCTGCTTTCCCCAGTAACACGAACTTAATTTTCAAAAATACTTTTTAATAAATTTCTTCTGAATTTTTTATTGGATTGAAATAAAATATATGTTATATATGTCTGATACCTGCTTTCACCACTTATGAACTCAATTTTCAAAAATATGTCGTAATAAATTTCCCCCGATTTTTTTATTGGATTGAAGTGAAAAAATATAAAAATTATTTTATTTACTTATTTATGTATAACCTTAAATCATATGTAAACTAGAATCAAGATATGACTGAAAATAAATAACATTATTCAGAATTTTAAGACAGCTGTGAGGCAACCATTTTTGTTTTAGCTACCCAACGGGCTATTACTTTAGGAGGATCATTTTTCAATTTTTTACCGTTTGCTTCAGTTTTAATTACATTTAGCTTAAATATATTCAGTTTGATAATTTATTGTTTGCTTTAATTTTAATATCGGAAAAGTTTACTATAGTCCATTTCTTGATATTTCATCGTTTACTTTAATTCTTGTATTTAATTGAGTAATTAAATAATAATTGTTTAAAAAAAGAAAAAAGCTCACCTTGGGTGGCTAAATCTGTTTTTTGAAAAAAATTTGCAAACAAATTTTAAATTTTCCATAAGTTCTGTTTCGCCGAATATTTTTATTTCTATTTTTTTCGGTCTTCCCTTATTTTGTAATAATTTAACAGTAATGCACTTTAAGTTATTAAAATTTTAATAATGAATTAAAAATTATAATAAATTATATAATTAGACGAGCTTCTATCAATGTATTTCTTTTAGTAACCCGAAGCAATGAAGTCAAAGCATTTATTTTTGATCAATGAAATTTTTTATCTGTAAAATTAATTTGTATCTTTTTAATTTTGTATCACTGACAGAAATTGTAAATTAAAATTTTAGTGCAGTAAAATGTAATTATATTCTAGTAAATATACAAAAAAAAATGTATTTTTTCTCTATTTTTTGTATTGTTCTTATAACAATGTACATCTCCCGAAATTTATCCACTCCACAACGCTCATACTTTCCAAAAAAAAAAAAAAAAAAAAATCAGCTGGTGTAATCTTACATTCAAAAGTTGGCGACATTGCAAAATGATTTGGCATCACCTTCACCAATTATGGCAACTTTTTTTCCGCGGCAACCCTAAAGTTGTTGTGTTCTCTAACCGCGCTGCTGGCTAAGTTCGAAAACTTTCGGCCGCGTGTGACTGAATTTCTAACTGTGGTTGAGTAACACACAAAGACTTTTATCAGCCGTTTTTCATGAGAATGGATGCTGAAGCATTTTTATTACTATTGCTACTGCGAACTAGTGTACTGTAACTCGGAAAATTTTCTTTCAGGTTGTTGATTAAGAGGACAAGCTCTTAACATCTTTTCTCCACCTTCAAGGCTTTGGATTTGTAACATTGTTTACGGTTAGTGGTCATCTTTTTCGTGAGTGCTTTTACTCTTCAAAGGTAGCGTTACTCTTTGATTTCTCTCCCTTGGATTTCCTCTGTGTGAAGTTTTGATGAAGAAAATCTTCTATTCTGAAGATGGTGCTTGTTATTTTTAATTTAAATTTTCGGAATTATTATTGTGCGAAAATTAAATGTTTTTCACGGTGATCGACGGGATATTCTTGGAAAAAACTTGAGATGCATACCTTATAAAATTGCACAGTTTGTGATTATTAAGATATTCAGTTCTCCTGTGGATTGAATATTATTCATACTATTTCTATTTTCTTAAAATCTAAGTACATTTGTATTAAATTAAGAATAGGAGAATAACTTTCTTTTAAAACTTTTTTTTAATTTGAGTAAGGGACAAAATATTGTTTTGAAATGCTAAGGTTTGCTAGGATTTATTGATTTAAGAGATAAAGCAATTCAATTATTATTAATAATTGTTAGAAATTTATAAATGTTACTAGATATTTATCAATCGATGCCATAAATCGATTATTTGACAAGATCCTTGATGTATGAATGAGATTAGCTATTTTAAGAGCCTGGACTCGGACTGGTTTTCAGTCTTCATGGGCGAGCTGTTGTTGATCAAAAAAATATCTCAACATGGGAGAGTGACAGTGGCAATTCGAGCTTGAAGAGATAGCTTTTATTTTTTTCTTCCATCCCTGGGTTTTGTTCCAAGCAATAATTCTGTAACCGATTTTCCCAAAGAGTGTGTGAAAAAAAAAAGGATTCCCTGTGGCTGTGTGGTTCGGCACGTCGCGCGCTGAACACCGCTGAAGCGAAAAACTTGAGAACTCGATACTGAAAGTATGTGAGGATATTTGGAGAATTTTTTTGATCTTCCATTTCAGTGGATTTTGGATGGGGGGAGGGGCGTACAGATGATTTTGTGACGTCATAAGGTAGGAAGTTGGTAGGGAGAAAAAGATGAAAGTGACAGTGAACTTTGGATCTGTTCGCGTCATAGTGCCATGTGGAAAAGGAGATCTACCAGTCAAGAAACTGATGGATCTTGCTATTACTCGATACAAGAAAGCTACCGGGAAGGTAAGAGCATTGATGAACCTATTTACTTATACTTTTGTATTTCTGTTTGTAATGAAAAGAAAAAAGGATTGTAAATTAATTTTTATAGTGGAGGTGAAATATCTCAGTGATTTTAAACAAAAATCATTTAAAACATTGAACTTATTTTGAAAAATTTAAAGATAAAGTTGTGTCTGGCTGAATTTAATAACAAAGCTTGGAAACCGATGACTTCCACCCCTTCTAAACTTGGATTATTTTAAAGAACAATTCGTTGTACGTTAAATTAATTTTCCGAATAATTCATTGACGTAATGTGTTCTTCATGTCTTAATTCCTCTTCTACCTTTTTTTTTTTTTTTTTTTTTTTGAAAAAGAAAGAAAATAACATTGCCTGTTAGAACCTATCAAGTGCGACTGATAATAATTTTGAAAAGGCGTGTTGCACAAGTTGGAGGAAAATTATTTTTTTTTTATAAAAAAGTTCTTTTTCAGGATTACATTTCAAAAATTTTTTTACGACTATTTAAAAATTTACTTTTATCAGTCCTTTGCGTTTTTTCATTACGACGTTATTAATTTTAAATCTGAAGTATCATTATATGTTGCAGTTATAGAATAGTGTTATTAATTTTTCTAGTTTATTTTTAAAATTGAAATTAAAATAATGTTGTTTTGGACAGAAAAACGGACATATCTTCGGTATTTGCTCGAAGCTCTACAGTAGTTTATAAAACAAAATTGGTTGTTTTTTTTCTAGTTTATATATGTGTTTAAAATTTAACATGATTTGTATCAAATTTATATGTAAAAGCTATGCGTTTGTACTAGATCGCGCAAGTGCGTGTTTTTAATACATTTTATAAAATTTCACGTTATTCCTTTTTTTAAAAAAATAAAAACTTCTATTTTGTTATATTATTTTTAATTAAAAAAAGAATAATTACTCCCCTAACCAATTTTTGCTTTTTAAATAAATAAAATGCTTTTAAAGTTTTAATAGTTAGAGCTCACCCTATACAATAACAGAAATTCAAATAAATTATGCGTTTGAAAAAAATGTTCTACACACATATTTTTAGTGCGTGTGTTTAATCTTAGAAACATCATTAGGGGAATTGCAATAGTTTTGAAAATATGATTATTATTATGTCACGAATCTGTCATTTTAGGAGTTAAATAAATAAATAAAAAAAAGCAGGATTACCTACTTATGTTGTGTTATCTCTATTGTTTTAAATACCGAATCTAAACAAAGGAATTATTTTGTGAATTGTTTGCCATCGTATATTCCTTTTCTTCGCTTTCTCAGCCTTGAACTCTGGGAATGTTTCGAAGAGAATTCTCTTCCCTTTTTCTCTCATAAATAGCTATGCATTTGTCAGTTCAGTTGAGATCATAGTTTCTTCTCTTCCGACCCCCAATCAAAATGCCTTCCCAGTTTAAACAGAATGCCGTCAAGGTCGTTTTTAGTGAGTTCATTTCTGTGTTGAGTGCAAGTGAAAATAGTTTATTTTTTGTAATTTTAGAAATTGTTAATTGATGGATTTATTTTTTATGATGTGAAATTAATGTAAATTTACACAATTATCGTTTAGGGTAAAAATATCGTCAAAGCCATTGTGGAAATTCAGGAGGTAATCAGTAAATATTTTTAAAAAAATGTAGGGGATGTTGTAAATTTTTGGTCAAACCTCGGGTAGTATTTATTCAGATTATGTGAAAAAAGATTATGTGAAATTTATTGAGATTATATGAAATTTTATTAAGATTATGTTATTTAATAGTTTATTTATTTGTTGTTATGATCGTTTATTTATTTTCATCTGAGCACGAAGAATAACTGTAAATTTAAGGAATCTGATCTGATATAAAAATATCGTTTAAAAGTTGTGTGCATATGATTTTAGGAATTTTGTGTTGTGTTCGGGTGAAAAAACACTTCTTACAAAATTTAAATAATGGGTCTGTTTTAATATCGTAACAGTAGTGTACATTTGAGCAATATGTATCCGGAAGTAGACAATGTTGTTACTCTCTCCGAAAAAATTAACAACATTGGATTTTTTTTCTTATTTTATTTCAGATTAACTATTATGCTAAAAAAATTGTTAAAATATTTTTTTTTATTAGAAAGGAATTCTCCCTCCCCCATTTTTTTTGTTCATTTTCAGTTTTGTTTGTCGTTGGTTTATAACAGTTACAGTATTTATTATAAATATTTTTGACGTTTAAGTATATGCTCATCGGAATTCAAAATTCTGCTGTCCGCTCCTGTAATGAAATGAATGATCTTTCATGATACATCTGGAAAAAATACTCTTTCATTACATTTAACAATTTATGGGTCAGAGGTGAGAACCTAAATAACTGGAGGTAACATTGCGATGAATGTGCGTCAGGAAAAAGGATTGGAAAAAGTTAAAATATGTTTATTTTTAGGGTTAAATAGTACATGAAAAAATATTCAAGTTACGAAAAATGATTGTGAAGTAAATACATTAGATTACTGTTCGTATACCAGTCACATTCAAGCAACGATAGCATTAATTAGAGAACAAATTAACGTTATAATTATGACATTAAAAAGAAGTCAATAAAAGTAACGGACATTTGAATGCTTCATTTATGTAGGATTTAAGAAACCAGAATGATCATTTGTATTTTATGAAATATTTTAATATATTTTATCGAGATACTTAATTTTTGTTTTACGAAATTACGCTGCATAAAATATGTATGAAAATATATATTGTAGATGAGTTATTATTTTAAAATTTGCGCTTATTACGTGCTTTATTTTTTATTAAATGCACTTTGTATCATTATTATTATTATTGGACGGGGGGAAAAACGGAAAATAATTTTCTGGCTGGAAATATAAATAGAGTATAATCACGAAAAGCAAATCAAGAAAATGTTTACCCCATATCCATAACAATGAGAAAGAAATTTATTACATTTAATTGCATTTCTCTAATATTTTAATTTATTAATCCCACTTCCGCGTCAATCCTAACCACTGTGGAAAATTTGGTAACAAAGGACCCGAACGCATGCATACCGAAGGTAATTCGTAAGTGTTTAAACATATATAAAAATCTAATATTTTAATAAATGAGGTACTATTGGAATTTACAGGTAGGACAGACATTTAATGTTTTTATAGATTAGACTTGGAAAATAAAAATGAATAAATCAAAAGAAATTTCGGAGACACGTTAATTTAAATAATATTCTTTTTTTATTATTATTCTTGAAAACATAGATTTGTATAATATACAGCATCGTTAAATTTTGAGAGTTTTTGCGAATTCTAATAAAGCTCATTACGTTGAGAAAATTTTAGTTTATAAGAGTGTCGTGACAGTTTATTCCCTGCATATGTCATCACATTCTTTAAAAAAAATTACGAAATGTCTGTGGATATTTCGTTGAAAATGTCGTAAAGCTGCGTGAAATTTGCATGAAATCTATATCATATTGAAAAAGGCTTAATTTGTGTATGTATGTTAGAAAGGGAAAATGAACTGAAGTTCTCCCAGTTTAAAATGCTAAACTTCATATAATATTTAGATATTTATTAAAAAATAAAGATTATGATTTCAAAAATTCAATTTTTAAAAATTTACCTTCGGATTACTCTCAGCATATTTAAGTCAAATGCTTTTACTTTCTATCATTCTTGAAACCAAAATCATTTACTGCACTACTTTAGCAAATCATTACCAAAAGCACTGCAATCGTTTAACTGGAATGGATTAAAATTGTTTTTATTATTAATTTTAAACATTCTTATTAATAGCTTTTACAAAGTGAATTGAATTAGTCTACCATATTTGTTCAAAGTACATTTTACTAAAAAAAAAATCTGTAAAAATTATTGCATTACGAGAAAAATTCGTTATTATTATATAATAAATTAGAGTGATTGAGATATTGCATTGTAATATTTTCCATTTCATGTTTTTAATTTTAGGAACATTTTAATATCCTTGCGCTTAAAATTTGTTTTTGGAAGCGAAAAAACATAAACGCAAATTAACAACATTCGGTACAAAAATCATTCAGAAATATAAACACAATTTAACGATATTCATTAAAATATAAAGTATAGACAAATTAATACTATTCTGTGCAAATAAAAACTGAAAGAATTCAAACATAAATAACCTTCATAACAATTGTATTTTAAAAACAAATAAAAATCAACTTTTACATTGTTTTAGAGTTTTGAAAACCTAGGTTTTTTTTTTTTTTTTTTTTTTTTTTTTTTGTGGCTATACAAATATAATATCACTATCGGAGTCTCCAACAGAAAATGCATAAAGAGTTCTCGTAACTACTGGCTTACTGATTGAGATATTGGCTACATTTTTCATTTAGTTAATCATTGATTTAATTTCAGGTGTTATAAAACCGGTAAAAGCAGGGTGGGGAAGAGCAGATATTTCTGTCTCACTTATAAATTCTAAATAGTGTAATGAAAAGCAATTAAAATACACCCCTTATATATTGGGATAGTTATAAAAGTGAACGAAATTTTTTACAACTAACGAGGTTCAAGTCATAAATGGTGTGACATTTCATTGTTTTAAATGAGGCATAAATTATATTTTACGTAAGAGAACCGTGAGCTTTCACAATGTTCAGTAGCCTTTTCTTTCTTTTACTATTGTTTGCTTATTTATTTATTTTTTCTAATGTGGTAATATTTCGCAAAGAAGATTCACTCTGTGATATGTCTGGACAATTTTTGCCAGACATATTACAAAATTATCTTATTTATTTTTCGTTTTCTATTTCTTCTAGGTAATTCAATATATGAAATTGAGGTGTAATCAGTTCTTCGTGAAATATATATTTTTTAAATAAGCATGTAGTTACCCCCCCTCCTCAGTTTTTCAATTGTTTAAATGTAATTTTTCTGTTTATATTAATTTGTAAATGTATAGTTTATTTGTTGTTCTAATTTCTGTGTCTCTTTTTGGTATCAGTTTGAATGTATTTTCACATTTATTGTGAGAAAAACAGATGGTGATTATCTTGAAAACCAGTGACGTACGTAAGATTTGAAATAAAAAAAAAAGTTTTAAAAGAATCTTCATTTATACATTCTTTTAAGAAATTCTTTGTACATTCTTATACATGGAGAAATTATTTAAATTCGAGATTATAATAATATGTAAAGTATACAGAAGTAACGGGAATAATACGATTTGAAAACAAAATAGCATAATAAGTTTATGTTATTTGTAAATGGAATAAATATTTTCATTTCTATTTTTTTAAAAATGTTTAATCGCTTTGCGGTTTAAGTATAAGTTATAAAGTCACCAAGTTTTGCATTATAATGCGGGCTTGGTAAAAATGTTGACTAGTTAGAATATATCCGATTCACATTAAAAGTACAAGCTGCTAGTCCATCTATTCATTTCCTTTCCTTTCGCTGTGTGCGTGTATTTTTTGAAATCATTCATTGTCTTACAAACTATCAAAAGAAACATTCGATTCATTATGAAATATTTCAATTACTTTGACGGTATATATTCTTTAAATAAAACATAAAGAAAATTCAGAGCCATTTTTTCAATTCAAAATACCTGGAAGTATGTAAATATACACTATATATTTTTACTGCAATCAAAATTAAGACTAAATTACACACACACACATATATATATACATCGATTTTTTTTGTGTGTGCTTTACATTATACAAATTATTGTTAACAAGCTTTCTGTTTAGATAACTTCATTTGACGAGGCATTTAATGTTTTTATTACACATATTTTCTTTGAGTTATATATGCATTTGTTATATATTTTTATTGAATAAATTTTTTTTTTGTGTAATTCTTTTTCTTTTTCATTCTCGTATGTAAAAATTCAGAAGGCATGGTAATTTTCAATGGCATACTGCCAAAGTAAGATAGGTTTTCATTCATTCAAATGAATTCTTACTTTGTATCATGCAGATCGTTAAATTAAGAACGTTAGCTATGAAACTTCACGAGGGCGAGTATTTAAAACCACCCTGGTCGTCCATAAACTTAGCTGACACAATCAACGAAGTCATACGTACGAGTAACAGAAGGTTTTTATTCTCCATGGCTTCAGCCAGCTGTAGATGTGCTCACTACGGATTTCCCCTTTTCTACTATCGTATTCTGGGTGCATAATCACTTCATGCACGCATATCCCCTATGTCCCTCCCAGTATGCATCCCCTATATTTTTCAAAGTACTTTTATTTTTGTGTTGTTGGGCCTAGGGGAAAGGAAACCACCTGGCGGACTCACTGCTCCACTAGGTATAACCGGCATTCAGTCTGGAATGGTTATTGTACCTTTGGAGTTGCCCTCCTAGAGGGGTTGGGCAATGCTAGATCAAATGGAAGGTATTTTATGGAAGGAAAGTTTGTTTATGTAGGGTCAGGTCCATTTCTACTCACATATACATGTATATATTAATGTTTTTCTACCTGGTTATATCTCTCCGGAAGTTAAAAGAAATGTCAGTTATATATATATTAATTTTTATTAATTATTTCTAGCATAATCTTGTAATCTTCGCGGGAAAAAAATAGCTTACAATTGTATTTAAAAGTATTTCTGTTAAATAAATTGAAAAATAAAAGATCATTGCATCTTTATCAAAAGTTCTTTGTAATCTTATTTTATTATTATTACCTAAACAAAGTAGTTACATATTTTTTTAAGAACATTTTTCTTCAAATACAGACTATTATTAATATATTAGAGTTTCAACTTTATGATGTAAGGATGTGACTCTTCAAATATTTTGAATTTTATTGCATTTTACTTTCTGTATCTTAGAAGTGCCTTGAACTGTAAGTCTGAACTTTATTTCAAATATGCGAAGCAGTGTATTGCTAACAAATGTTGTGAATAAAATGTTCTGAAACACTTGCGTTTTCCAAAAAAAAAAAAAAAAAAAAAAAAAAGAGTAACTCTATTTTCATATGTTATAAATGAGTTAAAAGGAATGAGTTTATTGATATATGTATTAGTATTTCTTCTTGAGCAGATTTTTGGATCTATCTGCTTATAAATAAGAGACTTTCGGTGTACAATATCTTGCAATGACAATCTCAGCATTTCAGCATGTACTTTCAGTACGCAATACAATCAAGTTCGCGACAGTATTACTTACTCGTATAAGCGATAAGTAATAATGAGTCTGTAACAACTAATCAAGTTTGATAGAAAGAAAAATGAATGTAAGTCAAATCGTTAACGCCTTGAATCATACCATTTTTTTTTCTAAACAAAATATTTTATCAGTCTCTTTTTTTTTTATTCGATTGTTTGACTTTTACATTTTTTTTCACGTATGCCTTGCCATTCACCTACCTTTATTTTCCTTTTATTAAATAAAACAAAAATAATTACTTTTAAAATAAACGGAACGATTTGATATCGGTTAAATTCGAAAAGGAATAGACCATTTGATTAAAAGGAATAGCTAGATTTAACCTATTTAGAACCTGCAATTAAAAAAAAAAAATCTCATGCTGCATAAGTATGATGCAATGTTTTACAATGCTTTGTTTAATTTATCATTTGTTTTAACTAGAAAATCTATTTATTTATTGATTCCTGTCTTAGTAATAAAGACATTTGTATACTATTGTGTTTTTTAATTATTTTTTTTGATTACTACATTTTAAAATTCTTCCAAGATTTTTTTTTTTTTTGATTTAATGATTCACGTAAAAAATTACGAGAGGCCTGGGAATTATTGAATAATTTTAAATAACACTCGTAACATGTATTTTATACACTTAATGCAAAATGATTTCTTAAATGTATAATTCTTCTGTTGTTTGTTGTTAAAATGTCCATCCCCTATTTAGATGATAATTATTTAACTCCTGTTAGAATTTTTATTTTTTCACTTTTCTTTCGAATATTTTAAACTTTTAAATTGTTTTATAATTTTATTTAGTTTTACTCTATTTCTCAAATAAGTGAACTGAAACTGTATGCATTTTATGTAATATTCCATTTGAAAATAATGATTAATGTTGAACAACGATTTTATTTAAATTTGCGTTTCACTGGTTATTATTTAAGAATGAATTTAAATCTAATAGTGTTTTTTTTTTAAGTTGCTGAACATTAAAAAAGTAACTGAATACAATTGAATCATCTTGTAACTGAAGAAGACATAGAAGTCTACCGCATTCATTAATATTCACAATGAAAGGGTTTAGAAAGAGATTATATGATTATTATTAAACATGGAACATGCTTTCGAATAAATTATTTTATAGTTTTGAAATAATTTTAATATAAACAGTTACATCTTTATCTTAATCACACAAATAAAATTTTATTGGACATTTTATTACTATTACTAAATTAGTTAAAATAAACTTGTTAAAATGAACCGAAATATTTATAAGCAATAGTAGTGATACTACCTTTTGAAAATGCGTTTAAGTGTAGAAGATTGAATAAAAAAAAAAGGCCGGGATATAAAATGTGCTGAGATTGTATACGACAATCCATGCAAATATTATCTAGTTTAAGCAAAAATGTCAGTTCTTAAACAATTTTCTTTCGAATTCCATGCTTGATTTTTTTTTTCTTTTTTCGATTTCTTAAGAATAAAGATGTACGGGGTGCTAGATTTACTACTAAAATTTAAGCAGTTCGGATTTCTCACAAAGCCTGCTTGGAATGAACTTTGTATAATATAATGAATATGCAAAATAATTTTTAAAATATAATTTTGTACGAAAATAATATGCAATACAGTTTCATTTTTGACAAATTTTACGAGAGAACCCGTCTTCCATTTATTGAAAGTTAGATATATGCATGTGTTTTTATTCAGTTGATGTTTACCATCGAATGCAGGATAGTAGTGATGCGTTGAAAGAAAATAATACCAAACTAAACTATTGCAGCCATAAAATCGTTTTTCTATCCTGACCAGTGACTACTGATTAGACATATAATTGCCCACACACGATTAATATTGATCGAATAATATCATTGCAGTGAAAGTAAAATTCATTCTCTTTACAAGGTGATGTAGTGTTGACGGTAGGCGGGAGCTCAAATCGATCCATAGGCGTTGGCGGGATTCTAAATACTGGAAGAACATCAACAAAAGTGTGCCGATTACAGGATCCATTGCCGATTCATCAGGATGCTAGACAGCTCATCTGGGCGTCACATTCCGACACAAAACCGTCAAGGAAAAACGGCAGTAAATAAACAAAAAAAAAAAAAAAATATATAAACTAAAAAAAAAAAAAAATGAAAGCACGTAGAAATGGAATGGGAAAGCTACATTTAGTATTCAGATCCAAACAGGACAGGAAATTTATTGTGAATCCTCGTGAAAAGTACAAGGTATTTGTTAAATAGTGAATAGTGTTGAATGTTAACCACCGGCGGGAAAAAGATATGACAATGAATGGAAACTTATGGCTCCGTAGAAAGGAAAAAAAAAAGCATGTTGTTGGAGCTAGTTCGGCATTTGGGTCTTTCTTGTTTTTGCTGGGATGTAAATAGTCTCATTTTGACCGATATTTAATGTGTTTTTGTAGGTTATGACGTGAACTTGTGTTATTTCAGCATTCAAGTGTATTTCTGAAGTGAGAATGGTTTATACGAATTTTTTATCATGTGAAATGAAGCTTTAAAAATTGCGAGCTTATTCAACATATCGCAGTATATGAAGCAAACGGCATAAAAAAATTAAAATTGTTAAATGTTACATTAATGTTTATGAAATTGTGTATTCTTTGGAAAATGAAATTAATTTATGTCCGAGTTATTATTTTAAGCATTTGTTGTAGTTAATCTTTGCATTTTAACGGAACCACTCTAAGAATTATAATTTATTATGAAGAATTAAAGTAAAGTATTTAATTTGGTGATAAAAGAAATCTGTATACTTTTGGTACATTGTTGAATATTATGCAAAAGGAACTTTATGAACTCTTTTGAAACGTGTTAAATTTTTCTTTCAATCTGTAAGCTAAAAATGCTTTTGCCTACAAACAAGAGGAATATTTACTTAAAAAACAGTTTAAATATGAGGCGCTGTCTAATGTTTTGAGTGTAATTCATTAGGAGGAATATATTTAGTTCCCATTTTTTGTAATTGTATAAATAATATTATACTCTAACTGTACTAAAAGTAAAAAATGTAGTTAAAGATGAAGAAAGATAAAAAATATACAATCAAATAGTTTTCTGTTATAGGTGAAAAAATTACAGAACATTGATGTAATAAACTATATATATATATATATATATATATATATATATATATATATATATTTAGGTTGAGAAATGTAGATATGTAGATGCAAGGTTTAAAATTATTATTTTATATAAAATATGGAAATGTTTATGATTTTTTTTCTTTTTTTTACTTAAGAAAAGTTTGGGGATCTTCAATATAATTAAATATATAAGTGTACTTTATTATTTTATCATCCTCAATATATATTTTTGTCATAAACAAAAAGGATACATTTAAATAACAAAACGTACAGTATAGATAAATAAAAATATTATCCTAAAATTCTTTGTTTTAGTTAAAAATTAATTAAATAAATAATTATCTTCCATTTATTTGATATGAAAATAAGAGTATTTCTAAATTCAGTGTATTTAATTTCTTTCTAATTTTGTATTATATATATATATATATACAAAAATTCAATCTCCTAAAAAATTATATCTTTTTTGTTTTGTCAAGGCAGGTTTTGTAGAATGACCTTTCCCATCTGACTTTTGGATCTAAATCAAGCGTATTCTTTTTTTTTTTTTTAAATTAATGTATTAATTATTTATTATGTGATGTGTTATGTTCTTTTCTCGTTCTGTTTAGTTTTTTCTCCTCAACTTACATGCTCAATCGAATGAAATTAAGCATGTTATGAAATATCATGTCTTTTTTATGATATGAAGGAAATGGAAAAAAAATATGTTTGAGGTATTAAAAGAAAAGTAAACTGAACAAATAAATAAATAATACTAATAGCAAAAAAAAAAAAAAAAAAAAAAACCCAGCCATTTTTAAATTAATTAGAAATATTTCTCATAATAAAAAAATAAAAATAATCTTTCAACTAGTGAATTAATCACATTCCCTAAAATGAGACTGTGGAGTTTTATAATTAGTATTTTTTTTTTTTTACACAAGAGTTCTCTTCGAAACTAATAAATGATGTACTCGTATAACTAACCATAAAATGCATTTTTTATTAAATGTTTAAAACAATATCGTTTACGAATACCTAAATGTGAAACGGATCAAAAAATATTATAAAATTAATCATTCAGATCTTTTGGAACATCTGTAATAATTTATTACTGGAATAAATATTATTTAATCCTATTCAAAGTGGAAAGAGGATAAAACTAAGAATATTAGGTAACTTTTACTTTATCTAACTGCTACAAGTGGTCGTACCTATTTCTTCCCGATGACATAAATGACAGTCCTTATTATGGAAGAGATAAAATGCCATCCAAGGATGACTGCACTCTGGAATTTTGTTTACCATTCTTATTTAGTTATCGCCCAACCGGAACTAGAATTTGATGAAGTTCTCTGGGATGACATTAAAATGCGTAAGATAAGATGAAAAGTATCGTTTGTCGTTAAAATGCAGTCTGAATTTCTGTAAGATTGTTATATGATTTATAGAATTTTTTGAAAAAGATAGAAAGTTTCATGGTGTCCGTGAATGGAATGTATCTTTTTTCGAAGCAAAACGAATTTCCCGAGAATGGGGCTTTGTTTCTTAGAAAGTGTATCATTTATTGCTTGAAGGAGTCTGAGATTAAGTGATACATGGAATACAGAATGTATGATCCAAAACGAATCAACCCAAGTTTTTTAAAATCGAATTAAGTTTTAAATGTTTATATATTATTTTAGTTTCGTTAATTTGTTTCGTTTTTTTGTGTCTTTTATACGCGCGCGCACGCACGCACACACACACGCACACACACATGTATATATAGTTTGTTTAACAGTGTTGAGCGCAGTGCATTTGGAAAGTAATTTTTCATAATGATCCATTTCTGATTATTAAAAATAAACAGTTATGCATCCATAACTAAATTTACTATATTTTTTTTTTGTTTGTGGATATGCTTGAACTAATCACTCATAATTTTGAACTTATCGAGCTTAACGTTTATGATAATTATGTTTTTCGAAAAGTTAATTTCCTCGTCGTAAACTACAAGGTCGTATCTGGAGAGGTTTGAAAGCCTTAAATTATTATGAGCTTTTTCTGTATTTTATAATAATGTAAATGAATTTACTGCAGAATAAATATTTCAAATGAAATGATAGGTCTTACATTTTTGCTTTTGTAGGTCAGTAACTGTTATTAACCTTTTAAAATTCGATTGATAAAGTCTTAAATTTTCATATCTATTACTTTAGCTCTTAAAACTGTCATTCTTTTTGAAATTTCTATAGAAAAATTGTTCAAAACTTCCGATCATAATGTTGATTTCCAATCATTTAGAAATGTGGATTTCCATTAACAATATTTGTTTGTCTGGATTACGAATGGTACAATTCGAGATATACGAAAGTTCTCTTTTCTAATGTACCATTCTTTATTTCAAATTATAATTCGTTATCTTCATTTTGTCTGATAAATGAATACCAAATTTGATTTTGCGTAAAAATTTTCATGTTTACTTTATTATTAAACCTAAAGGATAACACACTATTAAGAAACAAATTAAGAAGTTATTTTTTAGCAATGCAATAAGAAATATCTTTGTGGTGTTTTATACGCGCTTGCATAATTCTCAAATGTTGCATTCTTTACGATAACAATGCAATTTTTCCCATTTGAAAAGAATACTTTCCAATTTGGGTCCCATTTGAATTGTATCTTTCATACACGCTCTAAGAGAGAGAGGATAAAGACATATAGACCTAATGAGAACTTTCTAAATGAAATAATATTAGCCACTCAAGGGGTTATTGTTTTAGTTGAATCACTGTAGGCGTAATAGATCAATTTTCAGATTTTTATCGTTTGCTTCAATTTTAATTACATTCAGTTTAAATATATTCAATTTAATAATTTATCGTGTGTTTTAATTGAAATTACATGTAGTTAATATAATATTCAATTTAATAATATTTATCGTTTGCTTAAATTTTAATTACATGTAGCTGATATAATATTCAATTTAATAATTTTTTGTTTCCTTTAATTTTAATATCGGAAAAGTTTACTATTGTCCATTTTTCGATATTTCATTGTTCACTTTAATTCTTATATTTAATTTAGTAATTTATTAATAATTATAAAAAAAAAGCGCACCTTAGGTGGCTAAATCTGTTCTATGCAAAACTTTGCATACAACTTTTTTATTAGTTTTTTTAAAATTATTCATAAATGTACGATTGCTTTTTATATTGGAATAAAAAGATGAAGACAGTGTGTGTTATCACAGTTTTATCCTTTCGATAACAGTTGATGAAATGCAGAAAACATAGAAGTATAATAAAAAAATATAGATGCATATGAAAATGGAAATGAGCGTCTGTAAGAGATCATGTAATTCTTTATAAATACATCAGATAAAGTGTTGTAAGACTGAAAGCTTAGTTCATTTCCAGTTAAGCTCTCTTTATGTTTCCCCTACATCTTTTCTTGAAAAAAAAAGGGGAAAAAAACACTTCCTGAAATCTTTTTAAGCAATTAAAGTAATAAGTTCTGCGTCTCTCTTTCTCGTTCTTCTTCTTCTTTTTTTTTTTTAATGAATATTGAATTGAAATGGTTTAATTATTCTTTTTGAGGTTGTTTTCCCTCCCATTTTCTCTGCTTCATAGACATTTTTATTTTTTGGCCGAAGGTTTTCGAGTGCCACGTGACTTTCTTGTTAGGTGTACCGTAAAAATGTGGTTGGCGGTAAAAGGCGATCGGTTAAAAGTTTAGGTGCACAATATCTTCTTCGGATCGCTGGAGACCTAATGGCATTCGTCGTGAACATATTTGTCGAATTTGGCCCCAGGCTGCACGAATTAGGTTTCGCTTCTATCACCTCTCGGAATATATACAGCTTACTTTTTCGAAAGCATTTTTCCCTTTCGCAGGAAAAAGTCGTTTCCTCATTCGAACTTCTCTTGGGTAGGAACTAGACTTGGTGCTGTGGAATAAATATATTGCATCGTGATGATGATTTGTCATACATTTATTTCCTGCTATTTTTTTTATAATAGAGGGTTTGTTCTGTTGCATTATTCAATGTTATCTCAGACGAGTATTGTTTCGTTATTTGGGAAAAGGGTTATTCAATCATTGTGTTTATTGTTGCTATGGTAACGGATGTTTTTCAGCCTTCGCATAGAGACGGCGGTTGAATTTTTTATATTTTTTATGATTCTTTAAGGATTTACAGCAACAAAGAGCTGTTATTAAATATTTAAATTATGACAGTTTAGTTGCAAAAATATTTTACTATTAAAAAAATGATATTCTGATGCATAATCATTTCCAAAAGAAGAAAACAAAAATAAAATTTTTGTCTGAATTCAGAAGCTATTCACTCTGCACAAAAGACTGAGCCAATTAATATTTACATTCGTAGGATGTTCCTACGTAGGTATTGAATCGATTGGAGAACTATTAAACTCTGTTTTCAAAAGTATTCAAAAGTATTTCAAAATATGTTAAAGATCTTGACAAGTATTTTTTGTTCAGAATCAGTTGGGATATATTTAAATTTAAACAATATGAAGGGAATTGCTTAATTTTCTGATCGAATTATAAAAAGGGAGAATTATGATAAATGATGGAATAGGTACTGTTACTATTTCGGTGTCTCATAAACTTATTTCGATTTTATGGAAAAAGTCTTTTCGTAGCATGTGGAACCATTGTGTCTAGTTAGAATTTGATTCACATAAAACTTTTTCTTAATATTTCATATTAAAAATATTTACAAAAATGTTCAGGTAGCTAAATTTGTCCAACCCAAAAGACTGAGGGCCGCATTACGCACACACATATATATACATGCATACATACTTATATATACATGCATACTTATATATACTTATATATACATACTTATATATACGCACGCATATATATACATGCATACATACTTATACAGTATAAGGGATGGACACGGGGACTCGTGCTCTCCGACATAATTTGGTGCACATACAAACTAATTTTCCCAAATAATAATAGGTAATTCCAACCGAATTAAAATGTATTTATTTTGTTGCTTTACTTCAAAGTTGTTTATTGTGTCTAAGCACTGAACTATATATATATATATATATATATATATTACATCATCGAAATGGAAAGAAATTTTCACATTCTTAAGTGTTTAGTACATGGAATGGGATGCACGATCAAATTTACAAGTACTTTAAGGTATAACTGCATACAGAATTCAGTATCCAGAATGTCATCTCTGGAGTCAAAATTAGATTGTATTCGGCTGGCATCGAGTACTGTTCTAGATGAATGATCAGTTACATCGTTCCATGCGGTTTTAACTACTTGGTGGAGTTAGTTATTCAATCGTAGTAACTGGAGGCTGGTGCCAGTCTATCAGCAGCACATGACTAGATGTTTTCGGTGTGCGACAGATCTGGAGAACGTGCTGGCAAATGTCCAACAAGTCAGGACATTATCGGAGACATGGATCTGTCACTGTCTGTTTGGGGAGTATTGTCGTGAAGGGATGGAAGATTGGGCACAACTACAAATGTTAGAGATGTAACGGCGGCTGTCCAAAGTACAAGAGGGAATATGGTTTCAAGAGGTGACCGGGATGTGTACCATCCCTTCAGGTGTTGTGTCCGAATGATGACGGAAACGTCGATCTCAGTGTCTCTACTCGCAAGGATATGTCCATAATGCATGTAAATGCGGGATTCGTCTGAACAGTCGATTTGATGTCACTCCTCTAAATATGATTGTTGGTCATCTGTAGGCGCATCTGATACTGCTACAGCGTCAAGGCAAGCTGCAACAATGCTTGCCGTGCTGACGGTCCGTGGTACTGAGGATGTCGTCACATTATTCGTGCTTGTTTTATCGTTCGCTTTTTGTCCTGAAAACTTTGCAAGTTTCTGACCCAAGGTACGTTATGTGGCTGTATGATCCCGATAGGCTTTACGGACATGTTATGTCTTACCTCTCGGGTGTTAGTGACCAGGACTTCCTGAAATCCTGCATGACATTCTGTATGGCTTTTTGGCATTTATCGATTCCGTATTTGCCCGATAGTCATGGAATCACAACTAATGCTAGACATCAGTAGCCCGAAACGATAAACCACATTCCCCTTAGAGCACGATCTTATCACTGTCGGATCCCAACAAATGCTGGCATGAGTTGAGAAATTCGCTGTACAAATATTTCTTTTTATACACATTGTAGATGGTGTCGCTCCTATCTGTTTCTTAAATGTTAGTGATTTACAAGTCCCAGTATATTGTACGTTGGATGCGAATTTGATATTTGTTGCGTGCCACCTTCATAGTGAAGCAGTTTTAATGGCTATCAGTCAATAATTAATTGGTGAGTTAGAGAAGTAAATGATACGTATGCTTGATTAAATCATAGTGATTTTCATCATCCCATTTAGATAAACTTCTTGTGAAATCTGATTTATTTTTGTCTGTGGGTATTTAAAAACACACAGACAAAAATAAATCAGAAATTCAAATAATTCTGTCTTTTTTTCTTATGTGTATACACACGCGCGCGCGCACACACACATTGTTGAATCATGTTATAGATTTCAGATTGGTATATTTTTTTAGGATGTAATAAATAACTGGCCCAGAAGTTGGCTTGTTGATTAATGCAAAGTGTGTCATGTTGTTGTGAATATCCGCCATATTTTAAAAGCCACTTATTCAAAAAATAAAAATTCGAAAACTACTTACGATACAGTTCTTAATAAAATCTAATAAAGCCTAAAAATATTTAAATTGTACTTCTAATTTGCTAAGGTATTAACATAAAGAAAAAAATTTTTCTGAAAAGACGACAAAGTGTGATTTTTTTGTAAATGTCATTCTTTCTTAAATTACTATGTATATAAATCCGTACTTCATTTTGACATGAAATATATGGCGTCATTTGCAAATTCTTGCAAATTTCAGATTTTTGAGACATTTTTCGTTGATGAATTTTACATTTAAAATTTCGTCAGAAAAGTTCTCTAGAAATTACAGAACTGTTCTATTTAAGGACTAAGCTAAGGAAAATATACTGGACTTTCAGATATCTAAAGGAAAAGGTTACAAAAGTTTTATGTTGTTATCTTCCGGTTTGAAAAATAAATTATCTTCACAAGTAAAGGAAATTAGACATCTATTGATTACATTATTATTTGTTTCCATTGTGAAATAATTGAAAAAACAATCACTTACGAATCAGATCTTAATAAAAAAAAATAGTAATACGGAATTTCCTTGTAGGTTAAACTAAGAAAAGTGTTCGGCGCTTAAAAAATTGAGAAGTTAACTTAAAAAAAATTTTTTTTGAGAAGAATTATCCTTAAAGTTTTATAACCGTATTTTTGTGTATTTTGGTGTTTGATTTTCATCACGGCGACTTTTTTTAACGTTTACAGGAAGAGCGAAGTGGAGTAAGCATCCTCCCCCACCCCCTTACATTCCGCTTGCATTCTCAACAGAAACATCCCGCATCGTTTCGAAGTTTAATGAAGCATGAAATTGACCTGATACTTGCATGATAATTCACTCTCTTTTGACAAATTTAAAAAATCTAAAATCCCGGAGGAAGGAATTTGAAAAAATTGAAATCTTTTGTTTCTGAAGTTTTTAAAAATTTTACAATACAAAAAGTTATTGAAAAAACAGTATATTTTAAATAAAACGGTGAAATATCTTCGATGACTATGACCAACTGAAAGCAACATAAATTTTAATTTCATTTTTTATTTTCTGTTATTATACTAAACTTTCGTTTGTTCATTTGTATTTATCATAATTTTCTTAAGCATTCGTCGCAGAAATTACTTTTTTTTTATGTTTGTACAATTTAATTTAATTATATACGTAAGTTGTTTACCAGTTTTCATTTGTATGAAATTTTCATTTATTAAGCTTCATTCAAAAGCTAGAGTTTTATCTGAAGGGCATTTTTATAATTTTTCCTTTATAAAGACAAGAATTATAAAAGTGATATAGGATTAAGATGAAAACATCCATTAGAGCAGTTTTTGAAGCAACCTTAAGATCTAAAATTATATGTAAGAAAAAAGTATGCTCGAATTATCTCTCTTTGCCTACTCGAAGATTAATGATCGCTTAATGTGCAAATGAAAAGGAACTCATATATTATAATATTAAGATTTTGTGAATCTTATTATTTTGAAAAAATAAAACGCCTTATCAAGGGGGGGGGAAGAGATAATAATCTAAAAGTTAATGAACATCAATCTGAAATTAGGATATTTACCTCATAACGAAGGAATGACATAATCGATCTATCGAATTGACAGACTTAAGATTTTAAATATATAACTCATCGAAATATTGAATATTCAACACTTATTTAGTGTAAGGTTTTTTTTTTTTAAAACGACCTTTCATGCTTTCTTTTTGATCTAAAACTGATATCTCATGTCTGTGACTGTTAGTGTATACTTTAATATTGCTTAATATTTTCATTTTTATGGGTAAACTTTCTTTTTCATTTTAAATGAGCGATACAATACTTCGAAAAGGGTTTCGTTCTCATTTTTATAAAATTATATCTCTTTCCCACCTTAAAAAAACATCTGATACCTGCCCTTTTTATGCTAAAAATAAACTCTGACATATATTCAGGTATTAAACATTACATGGTAATATAGTTAACAATGCCAGGAATACAATTGATTCTTTTTCTACAAATGTCGAATTACACTCTATACTAAAATTGCACCTGAAAATTATGGGCTGTCTTCGTTTTAAATACACAATGCAAGCTGAAAATGCTTTTTCTGATTTATACATACTTTAATGCACAACCTTCTGTATTTGAACATACCATAAATGGATAAACGATTGAGTGCTTAATTTTCTTATAAGAGAGGACAACTATATAAGGCTCTCCCTTAAATTGCAAAAAAAGGAAAATATATGTAGTGAACAGGTATTTAAGAATTGCTTAATTGTATATTTATAATGAGACGCAATATACATAACACGCCTTATATATTGGATTTTACTATTTAATTCATTACTTGCGTTTTTGCGCCAAGTTAACAAACTATCCTTCTAATAGTATGCTATTTAGATTTTGTTTCAGTACATAGTAAATTAAAATGACTCTTTTTGAAAATTATAGGATGCACTGCATAAATGGATGTTGTTCATCTTGCCCCACCAAAAATGCTCGACACTTTTTGTTTAAGTCATTTTTTTCCCAATATACAATTTTTTTCTTATTTCATCTGTAGCTAAAAGTCGATATTGTGCTAAAGTGAAAAGTTATTATTTACTTAATGTTTCTAAATTTGAAGGCTTTGTATCCATGGATAACATCTTTTAATCCCTTGAATGCTTTTGAATGTTGGCTTATGTTACAACGATTTAGGCGAAAAAGATTTTCTCGAAATGCGGAACGTTGTTAGTGCGTTTCCTTTATTAGTACAGTGAAAACGTATTTCAGAACAGAGAAAGAAGAAGAAGAAACTTTACATGATAACTGAATCAAACGAAAAAAATATCTTTAAAATCTATGAAACAGTTCGCGTGTTGAATGTGCATTCATAGCATCGGTCAGGCACAACCCGCAGGCAAGTTGCCAATTATTTCTGTACGTATTCGCTCGTCCAAGAGCAAAAACGACTTCCTGATATACTGTATATTTATAACGAAAGAATTTCAGTTGCAAGCAAGGTAGTTTACTATGTTATCTCCCAAGCACAACTCCTATTCCGTTTCCCCCTCCTTTTCATTGGGATGACAGAGAGGTAATGGAATTCAACAGGAAGACATGGATCTATTCTATTTTAGTATTCCTCACTTTATAATGCGGTCTTTTTTCCCTCAGATTTGCGCATAGATAAGTTGTTCACGTATCTTATGCTATCTGGGTAATAACACGAATATCAGTGCTATAAATTCATTCCCAGTGTTATCGTAGATACCTATAAACTTTGTTATCAGACTCGGTATTCTCTTTTGATGTTTCCTTGCTGTGAGCGAATTGAAGTTTTGCATTTGAATAGGCGTTTTTAGGGTTTTCAGAACTATAATATAATCCCTTAGGATCTATATCATAAGGCTATGGTTTCCTTATAACTAAGAATCAGATAATTACCTAAGATGCATTTAAGAAAAAAAGTGCATCGAGATGATTTTAAGCTGAATTTATTTAATGTTGAAGTGTATACAATACACATATATTGTCTATTTGATATAATTCAAATAGACAAAATACATTAAACTAAGCAAAAAGGAATCAACATTCTAAATTTTTTGTTATTAAGTAATTATAATAAAAGTTGAAAGAATAAAAATATAACACCTAAAACAAATTAAAAAATATTTAATGTTATTGTTAAATATTATTTAAAATTAAAGATTTAATTAAAAAAAATTTAAGTTTCAAAAACTAAGTATAATAAAAACACGAAAAAGAAGCAAAAATACAGCAAAGAAAACTGAAAAATTAAATTCCATTAAAAGTAAAATAATAATAATAATAAAATAAATAAATAAAATAAAAAGAGCGGAAATAAAGCTATTTAATACGTCAAAGACTTAGAACGTCGGTTCACCTGATATTAGTGTTAATGATCAAACTTGTAATGGTTTTATATTTATAAAAAAAAAGGAAATTATGAACCCAAATATATATATATATATATATATATATATATATATATATATATATGCAATCCAAAGAGAATAATTCACACAAAGAGAAAAAGATTCATAACATGAACCATATATTTATAAATCTAAAACTGTAGAAAGTCAAATTACATATTGCATTAACATAAAATAAAAGAGAAAATATATGGTAAAAAATGAATTTAAATAAATAATATAACTCACTCAAAATTTAACTTAACATGTTAACATGAAGAGTTACTATATCTGTAAAATTTCTTAATTGTACAGATATATCTGTAAAACTTTCTAATTGTTTATGTATAGTATAGTGGTAAATAGATAACAGTTTTATTACCATTCGAGTTTTTATTAATATTGGTTTTTTTTTTCCATATGGAAATTTGTCCCGAGTTTTTTTTTTTTTTTTTTATCTTGCCCTTTGAGATAAAGTGAAAAAAAAAAACTTTTAAATGTTTTAAATATCACATATGTTAGCATGTTAATAAATAAAATCAGTTTAATGTTACAAAATCAAATACTTTCAGCTCTGTAATATGTTAGCAGATTCAAACAAAGATTTTAGAATGTAGACAACAGGTAAGAAAAAAAGTTAATCACAGTTAACTGATGCTCATGATTCTAGAAATATATTTTATATGCTTTAAAAACTGTTTTAAAAAAATTCAAAAGTTCTTAAATTTTCAAAAAATAGCTAAAGATATCTTCAAAATTATTATTAAAAAAGTAACTTAAAAGTTAAAAAAAATTTCCATGACTTATGGCATTTCTGTTATTGAAAATTATGAATGTGCTTTCTATAAATTTTTTTGAAAGGGGTGTGTGCATTTGTCGAAAGACAATATGTCTTGGAAATCTGGTCCGTGCATATAAAAAATCATGATCTATATAATTTAGAATATACGATTCAAAATATTCTCATATAAATGGATCATAGAAGTAAAATATAATTTCTTGGTGAGTAAGTGTAGTAAATTTTACTTATCCTGGTTTGAATCATCTTTATTTTCATAATCTTAGAACAAGAAACTAACTGCAAGAGCTGATTTATCTTCATTCGTGCGTTTTTAAGAACAATGGAGAATATTTTAAATCATTCTTTCATTAAAAAAAAGAGTAATCCATTACTTATTCGTATGCGTTTTATTTTATCCCGTTGTATGAAGTTATTGCATACAAATTGTTTATATGTACAAATTGTTTATATATATCATACTGGACAGATTTAATGATTAACCTGTAATTATTAATATGAAATATTAAGTTACTGTTAAATGTCCATGCTTTACAAATAATGTTATTTCACTGTTTTTAATTTTTTTTTAAACAGAAAAATACTAACACTCAAAATGAAGTAACTGTAATCAAGATATAAATTTTCAAGACAAATTGCTTTAATTTTACTAATGGTAAACCATTTTATAAAGTTAGAATTACTCCTAGCTTATTGTAAAATATATTACTTCGAATTCAGTATAGAGAAATGGAACTGGCTGTATTTTATTATTTATTTATTAAGTTGTAGTGATGCCGTATGGTTTAAACATGTAGCGCACAGCATTTTCCCTAGACATAAGCACTTTCGTTTTTTTTTTTTTTATTTCTTCTGCAAACTTGTTCTGTGGAAACTGGTCTCGACAAAAAAAACTTATTGTTGTCTTCTCTATCTTTCTTTGCCTAGTTTGTTCAATTACCCTTTATATATCAGAAAAGTAATCGACTGAGGTGGATCCAGGAAAAGCAGCACAAAATCTTAAGTTGACCTGAGAAAAGTTCACGTGGTGTCATTTGTAATTTTTATAAATCGTCTATTTTCCCCTTGAGGGAGGGAACTTATTGTCCATATTCCTCTGTTAAATACATCATGGTACCTAGTACGAAAACATCCATTCTTTACATATTGTTGTCTGCGTATAGAATTGGGCTTTGAATGTGTCAAAATGCATTGAGGAATGTCTTCTGGGAAAAGGGAAGTAAAATCATTAGTTACTCGACATCTTATGGTATTTGTGGTATGTGAAAATTTCTTGACAGGGAATTGCAGACTTATGTAGATATGGTAGAGATTTCAAATATTCACAGTAAACCTTGAAAGAATATAATATTTCATTTTAAATGGTGTTCCCAATATCATATACGGTAAAAAGGTTTAGTTAAAAAATTGCATTATTTTTCGGGAAAGAAAGAGTATTTAAATCATACAGTTTCTTTCAATATATATATATATATATATATATGTGTGTGTGTGTGTGTGTGTGTGTGTGTGTAAGAAATGTATGTATATATGGAAGCAAATGATAAAATGCTTATACTTTTTGTTTATTTTAAATTGTTTAAAGTTTGGCGAATTTATTTCATGTGTAAATTCTAAGTGAATTATGTGATAAAAAGCTAATGGTTATAAGCTTTTCACAATTATGTTGATGATGGTCATATTTTTCATTGACTGATTTTAATACAACAAATGCATATATTTTTCAGTAAATATTATAATGCTTATCATTAGTACCTATAATTGTTATTTTTAACTAATATTGTTCAGTTGTCAGTTCTTGTTTCTATTATTGTAACTATAGCTCTACTGCTTAATACGTGTAACGCAAGAATTGTAACCGGCGGTTCGAAATCACTGCTCTGAAAATGTTTTTGTACCTCTCTGAACCTTGTTTACTTTTTTTTTTAAACTGTAGAACATCGATACAAACTGAACAAATTTCAATTGAATTGAAATGTCATTTCGTTAAACATCATAGCAGCTGTTGAAAGACTTTATCACGGTGTGTTCTTAACGATTCTAAAAGAACTTACCGAATTGAACGGTTGAATGGTCTTTGACTCACCTCGTGTAATTAAAGGATTTTTCAACCTTCACACACCTGCTGTTTCTCTCGTCTCTTGTGTTTTTCTAAATGGTTTTGTATTTTTTTTTATTCATCTATCACCTCCTGTTTCTATCGTTATAAAAAAGAATGAACCAGAAAGAAAAAAAAAAAGTGTCTATTATTTCCGCCATGTGACTCTAGCGCCCCTAGTGTCGAATGTGAACGCCTCCTGAATCTTTCTCATTCTTTGTATCCTAAAGAAAGTGAAACGCTACAGTGATAACAGTGATTGAAGGGGCAATTGAATTTGATGTTTTTATTTCTGTTTAGTGTGGAGGTCATATTTTTGCTTTGCCTTTTTTTTTGTTAACAAAGAAAAACTTAAGAGTTTTGGTACAAACTAAGTAATTTTTTGCGATGCGAAAATATACAGTACATTACGGTTTCTGGGGTCAACACAAAGAGTTAACCTTTTTGTGGGATTTGAATGACTCGTTTCATAAATCTAACAATTCGAGCACATTGCAGTCTGATAGCGGTTTTGTTCAAAAAAATAAGATGGAGAGTTTTTGGAATATTTAAGTGGTTTGAAATACGAAGGAGTTGATATGCTTCACTCTTCGAAGATGAAGATAAATGAATTTACATTAATAAAAAATACTTCCAATTTTTTTTTTCTTTTCAAATTTCTTTTTTGGATAAAGATATTCATAAGATAAAGATATTTATAATTGACTAATCATAATTTAATTCTCAACTTTAACTAATTTATATCTTACTTTCTCTATTAACTAATTATCCATGTGCAGGAGATTTCTAAAAACTATTTCGTAGAATCCTTGAAATTATCTAATCCTTTTTATTAAAATAAGGTGCGAAAACTTTTAAAGGCGAACTTTCTTTTATAAATAGTTAATCTCAAAAGTTAACACACGTCCTCAAAAATGGCAAATTTTTTAAAATATAAGTTATTATTTTTCATATAGTAATTTAAATTGCATTCCCACATATTTATGTTTAAAATAAAGAAATTCTTGAAATTGATAAGGAAAAAAAAATTCTTTTAATGAAAATCACTAAGCATAAAAGTCAAACACACATCAAAGAAAATGAAAAATTAATATAACTTTTGCAATTGAAAATAATTTAAAATCGTGAAATTTGCCCTTGGGAATCAATGACATAATGAAGTTTTCTAGACATTGATTCAATAGGATTTTGCGTTGTATAACTGGCATAATATCAGACCACGCTTGTAACAAAGCGTTTTTTAAGGAATCGTCATCTGGAACCCTGTGTCAAGTTCATCCTATGTGTGTTCAGAGGGATTCAAATCTGATGACTGAGAAGAGATATGGAATTCAGCAAGTACTTTGTAAGAGAGCCATTCTTTCACAATCTTTGTTGTTCCTTTTTGGACCGTTATCATGTTGAAAGATTCCCTTGCTTCTAAGCTGTAAACTGTCAATTAATGCTTCTTTCTTATTTTGCAATATCTTCAGTATTTGAAACAATACAACATAGCTACAATGAAAGTTAATTTTTCAACACCAGCAGATGAAATTGACTTTCAAACACATTGACTATTCCTGCAACAAACTTCGCTGAAGGAACGACAATTATAAGTTTCAATTCTTCTTTTCTGCGCAGTTAAATTTTGTCATGTTCCTTTATTTCCAAAAGCATATATATTTACTCTTATTGGTAAAAAAGACAGTTTTCCCAAAATCAAAATCATCTTTATGGATTGATGCATTTGAAAAGAGCGGCCTTTTCTTCTTATTGCCTCCATATGTAAATGATTTTCTTTGCTAAATTTTTTCCAGAAATCCATCATATGGGAGGAATCGTCAAACTGTTTCCGCATTAACATTTCAATTAGTTGCCACAGGAACATACTCCATTAATTGAGGTACGGATAATTTCGAACTTAGCTAAGTTTTTTCCCTCATCACTATTCGAGTATTTCGATCGCTCAAAATCTTTCGTCGTACACAAGGAAAATTTAAAAAAGATGTCCAGTTTTCATGGAATTTTTTAGAATAGTTTGGTCGGTAGACCGACTTCTCCCAACAATTTTTAAAAATTCAGAGTAAGATTTTTTTTTTTTTATTTCTCTTTCATTTAATTATCAAATTCCATATGTCAACACAAATTTCTTTTTTTCTAGCCATTTTTACTGGAACAAGAACACAAATAGTTTAACACATACTCAAGATTTACTTTTCAATAATGACACTCTATGTTATTTCATTCATGATTAAATAACAGTGAAATCGAGTAATTTTACACAAAAGCAATTTCTGTATGTAGATTTTTGTAACGTGACATTTACATTTCGTTGCATATTTTGGAGAGGTAATTTTGTTTTTTATCACTTACTTTTATAAAATATTATTTGACTTGTAAAATATAACATTGCCGTACATTTAATTTTTTTTAAAAAAAAATATTTGTAAATTATTCTTAAATATCGTTATTAATAGTTTAAAATATTGACTCGTGACTGTATATATATATATATATATATAGCGTTATATAAAATTTGATTTGCAAATTCTTGTTGGAGTTTGAAAGAGTTTCTTCGAATAAATTTAATTTATTTCACTCTTTTACATATTTTGGTAATCAAAATTTTTTTTGTATATAGTTTGTTTATGAACTTCGCAATTTCAACGGCACATTTTTTAGGAAGGGAAATTTCTTAAAAAAATGCAATATATATACACATTTTAATAGTTGAATATAAGGATACTATTGATGAATAAAATTTTTATGAATATGTGATGTGAAAATTTAATATAACCAACGATACACACATACACACACACACATATATATACGTATATATATATATTAAAGTTTATAAATTGTTTAGTGAGCTCTAATTCAGATTTTATTTTTAAACCACGAGTTATTCTATTTTTTTTAAACCTGTTTTTGAAATTTTCCAAGAAAGAAGTTCAACAAAAAGTTCAAAAAATAGTTCACGCATGTGAAATATAAATTTTTTTGGAATCTTTTTTATAGCAACAATAACTTGAGAATAAGTATGTTTACTTAACTTTTTGCTATCATAAACATTTTCTTTAATCTTTTGCTTAGAAACACACATATCTGATTTTTATATTTTAAAAAAATACAATTACATTCCTCTTTAAGCAATGTTTATTGTAAATTTTTTGGAAAAGGTTTTGGATTACATTAACGAAGTATGTATTGATAGAGCATGTAAAAACACAAGTTATTCTGTTTAAAAAAAGATTTTCGAATGCAATCTGAAGCCCTATTTCTAATAATCGTTCCATCATATTTATCTTAATCCTCTTCATTCATGTTTTGAAAGAGAACGATGAACCTACCAGAATTCCTGTTCATAATTGGTTCATTTTTCTTTCATTCTTTTTTTCCCCAGATTAATGTGTCAGTTAGTTGGGTATTTTCATTATTGTTTAAATATTTCAAAGAGAACACTTGATAAGCTCTAGAACATTCATATGACATTTTTTATTTTAGGAAGCATGAAAATTATTACTAATTGGTGTCACTAAAGAAAAGCTTTTGTCATAATTGTGTCCATAAGTAATTTAGTCATTTTGCTTGAAAAATTGTATGCCTTATTACAGGAAGTGCATATTTTACTGCTATTTATTTTTATATTAAGTTGTCCTTTACTCTAGTTTTTGAATGGAACTTGTGTTGTTTCAATTATTTTTTCAAATTCTTTGTAGATTAGTGTTTGGTTCCTATATCTTAATTGTTTTAATATTTTATTTGTTTTATTACATGTATCGAATCATTTTACATTTTAATAAAAATAAAGAATACTTCATTTTAAATTTCTTGAAGTACTATTTTCATTCAAATTCAATATGATTTTCTTGTTGCCTTCATTTTTCTCTAAAAAGTCTGTAGTCTTATAACATTTCCTAATCTTTCAAAATTTTTAACATTCTATTAAGTATAAAAGGGTGTGAACGAAAAAGGGAAAATTATTTTATAACTTTCATTTGCTTTACCAAATTATATCAAGTATGACTGAATAGGCATTTGATTTGTATTTTCAATAAATCTGTATGTTTTTTTTAAAAATAAATTCTTGTTCTAATTTTTATTTTAATTGCAGTTTAATTCCGTTTATCTATCCATAAAACACATATTTCCAAAACATTTGCGAAAAGTGCATTGGACTTCAAATGGAACTTCTGGAGTTGCAGTGGATACGAATCGGAAATTATGGGATATGTAAAATTAAGATTATTTTTCTCCGAAATAATGTTACTGACGAAGTTATGGACAATAATTTGAATATTATAATCCTCATTTGATGCCTTTTTATTACCAGTTGTTTATAATTCACACAAAATTACGTGTAATAGTTAAGGACACAACTTAACAAAACTCAAATTTACTCAAATAATTATACAAATAAACTTTAACACTTGTTTGAGTAAATGCAACAAAAGTTACGCATTTCAATACCCAACGTCAGATGATGTTATTAACGACTCCTTTTATGTAAAAGTTGTATTGAAAAACACACTGAACTAATGCCCCAATTCGAGTATTATTCAGAATTTAATCATTAAAAATGCGTCAGCAAAAGTCCTAGTTGTAATTTGAAATATTATTATCCATAATGAATTACCGTAAAAGAAAACCACGAAGAGAAAAGATCTGCCAAGTCTTCGCAATTCATGGTTACAATTAACTACATGATATGTGGTCGTCACGGTCAACGTTTTAAATGCAAGAAGTTTCTTTTCCAACCTATTTCTCGATCCGCTTTACACAATGAGTAGATCTATTATTATTTTTCTAATCCGCGCGTTTTTTGGAGTTTTTACATGCAATTAAGTAAAAAATGACGTGAGTTAGGCTGCGAAAAAACATTTGGATGTGCACTGTATTGTGACATGATTACGTATTATTTATTGCTTTCGCCTGTTTGTTTGCATCCGTCTAGTCATTATCATCTTAAAGCTGTGAGTTTTTAATCATTGGAGCGTGCGCGTGTTTATCATCTTGTGTAGTACGTTTGCAAAGAATGTTGTAGACGATTTTTCATCAAAATATAGGAATTCATGTGATTCCGAAACTATGCTACGTGTAACTATACTTTATCGTGTTGTTTATTGATCAAGAAAAAAATTAATTCGATTTTATATAAGGGCGTTTGTAATTATTACATATTCTTAAAATAACTGTCAACATGAGACTAAAATTCAGAAGCTGAAAAGGAAAGTTATTTAATAATTAATTGCTTCAATCAAGAAGCATATTCAAAGTAAACAAATTCTAAGGAAATAAATCTTTTTTTTTTTCTAATCATGATTCAAGCCTTATTGCTGAAATCAATCAATTTCATTGTTTCAAATAATATTTTTGAAATTCTACTTTAATTACGTACATTGAAATTAGTTTCTAGATTTTTTTTTCTTCTTGGCTACGCTTTTCTAGTCTCTTAAGTGTGAATTATCAACTATTATCTTTAAAACTAGTTTCAGTATTTTATTGTGTCAAGAAATTATTAAAATACACTGGAAATTTCTAAAAAAAAAAATACCCCATTCTGTAACAATAAGCTCTTTGCGTTTTTCTATTAATTACTTTGCAAATTCTTTATTAATTAAATTACCAAAAATAAAACCACGATTTAATGAAATGAAACGTGATTACGCAAATTAGTTAGACCAAAAAAGTGTAACGAAGTGAAAGTGAAAAACGGGTATATAAGATTTACCGAAGTTAATGGAATGAAGTCCGAGTTAGAAGGAATTGAATAATTCCGAAATAAATTTGTGCGTATGTAAAATCTAATTTGATAATTCTGTAGCAAAGATCTGACTTTGCCTTGTAGAAGTTGAACTTCTGACGTTACTACATAATCGTTATCGTACCTGAGTATTGGGGTAAGCTTGATTTTTAATGTTTACGTAAAACTTGTTAGAAAATGTGTTGAAGGTTCTTGAACTGATAAAGAGCATTTTCTTCAATAGCATAAATAAATGATTTGTATAATAACATGTAACAGTTTAACTGATTGAAATTGGATATATCTGTTCTTAAAGGATTTAAGTTAAGGATCGATTTATTAACCACAAAATGAAATGTTATTCTGTTTGATTGAACATATCCTATATCCTTAATATCCTTCAGTATAACATCGCTAGCTTTTAGTATCTTACGTAAATTTTTATTTGATATTTTTCATATAAATGAATTCTTATAAAATTATTATTAATGAATACTAATAATTGGGATGAGATAGAAGCAGATAAAAAATTCATTAACTATTACATAAAACAAAATCAAAATATTAAAAATAATATCACATAAGAATACTAAGATAACAACATTCTATTTTTAATACAAATTTATCGAAATAATCAATGGTTATGTTCTTGTAGAACTCTGACTACGTGAAATTCATTTGAATATGAAAATTGCATCTGTTTAAATCTATGCAACAAACTTAGTTTTCTCCTCATTAAAATTATTTAGCCATATACAGTGCAAGATAGCATCTTCTCTAACATCCGGTTGAATTAACAGCAGAAGTAATCTTTTTGGACGCGAAAGCGGTAATCACGCTAACTTAGGAAAGCGAAATGAAAGTCTAACGGAGAAAATGAATAAATCAAACTTTTTTCTTCTTTTCTCTTCAGCTTATTTCCATGGGTAGTGTCATGCATACGTTATTAGTCTACCGATGTGTTTAGTCCATGCTGAATGCAAATGAACCATTTCTTCCTTTCTTCTTTTATATTTTTCCCTTTCCTATCTCTTCTCAATACCCTAAAGTAAATGAAGAATAAGTGAGATTTATGAATGTGATTATATTTCTTGAATGACAGAGAAATTATTTTTTCATACTCCTGTTGACCGAATGAATCGAAAATGTGAGCGTGTTCAGAAACTGTAAGCTCCCCAGAAAATAGCTCTTTAAAAGAAAATGGTACGATTTTATGACTCTGTAATTAGTCATGAGTTTATTTCTTTAAAAGTCGCTATTTGCATTTACTGTTAGAACGATAACTGGTAATTAAAACTGACATGAGCCATTAGTAATTCGAATTACCTATTGACTGTTTTTAACATATTTCGTTAAAAAAAAATATTGAAGATATTTAATTTTGTTGTTTTCATTTTTCGACAATTAATGTAACTGTTGAATTTTTAAAAATGTGACTTAGAATGAAATATTGCTTTTAGTTTTCTACTATTAATTCAGTTAGAAAAAAATGAATAAAAATTAAATGTAGTAATCAGTGTGTAATAATAGGGGAATTAGTAATTATATACAAAATTGTTTTATAGAAAATTTATCAAATCTAGGTATTTCTTATATGTTGTAATTTAAATATTCAAAACTATTTCATAGGTGTTTATTTTACTCTGATGATAGTTAATAGTGTTTAATAATAAATTTTGTAGGTTCAGAGGAATGTATCTGCAAATAAAAATGAAATTGCATACGAGACTAGATTTATTTTTCTGCTTACGAGATATACATGCTATTTTTAAGAATTGAAGAAGTTCCATCGATTTTTTGTGAACTTTCGAGTGGAGTGGTCAGACTCTCATTAAATAACGATACTGGCGGACAATACTCTCAGAGGTTGCGATCTTAGCATTCCGCGGGATACGTTTTCACAGTGAAACAATTGAAATTCCCCAAAGCTTGTATAGAATTAGCAATGTTCTTTTATTATTTTTTTTTCTCTTTCTCGGATGCAAACAAGAATCACGCAATATCAAAACAATGGTATTGAATATATTTTGCGTGTAATACTCAAAGAGCTTTTTTCTCACTGTTCTTTTTTGATAAGAAAGGATTCACGACTTTTTTGAAATGGCCGTTGACCGATGGATAAATATTTTTTTTATTGAAAATTCTCATGCTTATTTCTGTTGACCACCTTTTCAGTCATTGTTGTAGTTTGAGGTCATAGTTTATTGCACAGGAATTAAATTTTGTGGTAGGAATGAAAGTATAATTTCAAGGAATATGAAAAGCGCACATAAACAGAGATAAATGTTTAATAATATTTATATTGATGATATCAAAACAAAGCGTAAGATCAGGCTTTTCTATTTATAATCGAGTCTTGAACCTGTTTTTTACCTCCGAAAATATTTTTAATGCTTCTCGACTGTATACTGTGTGTTCGTTTAAAAATAAGAGGATTATTTATTTATTTTACTCTCACGAATAGCATAAGCGAGTATATTAGTGTAAAATTTTTCTTTATGTGGTTGTTATGTATTAATAATATTATCTACTAATATTATCGCTTAAAATGCGTAGAGGGGAAATGTAGATAACAAACAAACAGAAATAAACAATTACTATTGAATAGTTTCATAATATATGTAACACTAGTAGAATTATAAGCCATTAATAGTTTTTGATGTATATTTCAAAATTCCTTTTTTTTTTAAGTAACATTTCAACCTTGCTATTTTTTTCTTTCATCTATGAACAATTTTATTATACTAGCTATTCCAATCCACGGAAAATTAATTTATAGCCAAAATTCATATATAACTCAAGAAAAATCAAAGACTTTGCACAAATCGTGGTCCTCGAGCCACTTACAGCCACCCATTAGTTTTCTGATGGTCTGCATTATCATGTAATACTTTACTAATACTTATATATATATATATATATATATATATATATATATATATATATATATTGCTTATTAACCATCCAAGGGGCTATTGTTTAAGTAGGATCACTTTTGGCGTACCAGATCGCTTTTCAATTTTTTTTATCGTTTGCTTCAATTTTAAATAAATTTAGCTTAAATTTATTCATTTTATTAATTTATCATTTCCTTTAATTTTAATAATGGAAAAGTTTACTATTATTAGTTTCTCGATATTTCATCGTTTACTTTGATTCTTATACTTAATTGAGTAATTTAATTATTATTATTAAAAAAAAAAAGCACATCTTGGGTAGCTAAATCTTTCTTTGCAAAACTTTGCATAGAACTTTTTTATTCGTACATTAATTATGTTACATTTTTTTTAAATGAGGTTTTAAGATATTTTCTAATTAATAAAAATAGCAAATCTATTAAAAGTTCTATAGTAATTCGTAACAAGGGAAATTTTAATATTTATACTCTCACCATCTTTTTAATGACTGTTGTGTAAAGAATACAACATATTTTTTTTAATTAAGCGATAAAGTCTAAAAACATTTTTTTTTTGTTGTTACCGAATTCTGTTTCAGTTCTAAAGTATAATGTCAAGAAATATGGAATGGAAATTGTAATTGAACTACCGCTTGTAATGGAAATTTATTCATGTTAGATTTGAAAAAACGAAAGAAATATATTTATAGAGATTGTGAGAACGAAGCACTCTTTTTTTAAAGGCATGGTGGCAAAAGTTTCTATAAAAAAGAGCATACCTGTGAAAATTTTGAGCTTACTATACTTAAATATTATCAGTATGTTATTAATGTCAGAAGATTTTTGAATTCGATTTCATTAGGTATTTATCAAATGAGTGCGAACTTAATAATCTAATGCGAATTGGGAGTTAGAAAATCATCCTCACCCACGCTTTAAATATTCTATTTGTTATCCCGAAAATACGTCTCAATTATACAACTGGATAATTGCTTGAATTTGGAAAGGGAGAACTTCCAACACTTTTTAAAACGTTTTTCTGAATTTCACTTGGTGTGTGTGTGTGTGTGTGTCATCAAATTTTCGATCGTTAATTTAACCAACTTCCCATCAAGCTAGAAATCTGAAACCTTGGGAATCGTTCTCACTAGCCTAACAATACGATATTTGGACATTTGCGACAAGTTTTAGCTAGTATTTTCTTCAATAATGCAGTTTATCCCAACCACTTGGCGCGATTTCAAAAATTGGCATCAAACTTGGCGATTTTTTTGTTTGGCTGAACGTTAAGTCCGTAAAACGGACCAGGGTAGCCACATTTGGCAAAATACTGCCAAATAATTCTTGTCGCCAAGAGTGATTGGGTTAAACAACTGCATTCCAACCATTTAATTTACAGAATTAATTAATTAATTTTAGTTACTTTTAACGTTTTTATGTATTTCACTTGGTTCGTTTTTCTGTGTGTGTGTGTGTGTGTGTGTCATCAAATTTTCTATCGTTAAATTAACCAACTTCCCATCAAGCTAGAGTTCTGAAATTTCGGGAACCGTTCTTACTTGCCTAACAATGCAATATTTAGATATTTGCGACCAGTTTTAACTAATATTTCAATAATCTTTCTTAATAAATTTTGCCACTATATAAAAACGTTGTTTTTAAAAACGTTGGTTTTTATCTCGAATTATTAGAGTATACAGTGGTCCCAACTGTTTTTACTCGGAATATGAGGCAAAAGAGATGGAAGCACAAACGAAATCAAAGCAGTAGTGAAGGGGAAGCTAAATTTAAGAAGGGACTTAATGGATCCATCCTTATTTTTATTATGTCATGTTGTATGATTGTATTTTCTATCGATTCTATACTTCTTTCAACGAACCTACGTTCAATCTCCGAAATTTATGAAAGTACAAGAACCGAAACGAGCTAAATTTTGTAGTTTTCTTTATAAACTTGCTCGCTAAGCAGTCGGCAATAAAAAATGACATATTGTAGAAGCGAGCTGGTAGCTTAAACTACAGGGATAGACGAAAAATTGACTTAAAACTATAGGGAAAGACCAAAAATCGACTTAAAACTATAAGGATAGAGCAAAAATTGACTTTTAGGTGTACTGGAATAGACCAAAGATTTAGGAGATATTGCAATTCTATGATTATAGTCGCTGATTTTTCGTTAATAAAAAGTCGAGGCAATTTTTTTATTCAAATTCAGCGGTATTTGCAACTTGCATTTTATTTCTCCTATTTATAATTAATATTTTCTGTTCACCTCAAGTGGAAATTCTTGTAATTCCTTCTCACGTTGGGAACTGTAAATACGTTTGGTGTATTAAAGAGAATCTGAATCTTGTGGTTCTCTATTCGAAGCTTGACATTTAATAGAAATTAGAGAATCAGCACAGGTTCTTCAACTTAGGAATGATTGAGCATAGATTCAATTTATTATTAAGATTGCATGCAAATAATTTTTTGATACTGATATAGAAAAATATCGAAAATGATTTCTATTCTTCTGACGTTGAAAAGCCTTAAATTTTGGCTTGAAGTTAATAGTTAAATAAAATTTATTTTTTAAAATCTAATTTTACTAACGAAAATGCAAGTTAAGAAATGAAACTTATCGGTGAACATTGAAATGAAGCATTAAATAAGAAAGACTTATTCATGAAAAGAAAGTATAATTAGAATTTTATAGCCTGCAAAATGTTAATTTATGATATGCATTTTGTTCTAAAATCTTCATTATTTTATTACTAATAATTATCTTTGAATTTATGAAAAAATGTTATATAATAATTTTATTTTATTTTCTAACATCCATATCGCTTAATTTTTGCTGCTAATTTTGTGCAGACTTGTTTCGTGCGCATTTTTATAATTTACGCTTCCGAATATAGTTTTTTAGAGTATCAGTCATTGTGAATAATGTTTCTTCAATTTTTGGATTTGTTTTCATTGGGTTAAAATATAGTGTTTCTGTTGTGTTTTTAATCAACAGTGTTCCTTCAGTTCCCTTCATTTTCATTGATTTTACTGTATAGGTGTAACGTAATGCAATGTCAACGCAAGCATACATATTTCGCTTTTTTAAAAACAAATATTTTTTTTTTTTTTCAAATTTAGTATGAGTCATTTTTGTCTGCAAGAAATGATATTTTTTCATTTTCTGTATTTATCATTTTATTTTACCATTGTGTAATGTGAATCTTCTATTGATAAAATCATCCATATATCAAAGAAAGTGTATTTTAAGTCTATTAAATGGCAATCCAAAGGACATCGTGTATCGTTTAATCTGAAACCGTGAACGACATAATTTACTTGGGGAAAAATGTATTTTGACAGAAAATGAAATTTTACTGAATGTTATTTTCGTATTTTGTTTTGGTCATTCAATTTTTTTTTTTCAAATAAACTAATCTGTTTCGTCGGTTAACGCCTAGTGATATATTGTAGTTATCCGTTTGCGCCGATGACAAATGTGTAATAAACGCAATTTAATTAAATAGACATCTGTGAAAAACAAAAAGCTCTTTTTATATTCATGTATTCACTTCAGATTTTAATATATGTAATGAAAAATAGCAATCATTCATATGATTATATTGTAATAACTTGATTTCATGGATTGCTCAGTAGTACAGATCCAATGTTATGCAGGAGCAAAGTATTATTTATGTTTGTGTTTTATGTATACATATTCTGCATAATGCGTTTTATTTAAATACCTAAAGTAAAATAATTGGTAAAATAATTATTTATAAAAGAATAATAAAACAATTATATATATATATATATATATATATATATATATATATATATGTGTGTGTGTGTGTGTGTGTAATAATTTAATTTCCTAATTTTTCCCATTTTCTCACTTAAAAGTAAAGCGTTCATTTTTATTTCCTGATACCATTCCTCTTTAACTTTAATTTATGCAAAAACGTGCTCTTAAAACCTGCGATATCAGCTGTTCTCACGAATCCAGAACTGTAGGGATGATCCCTACTAGATTTTCTGTTTGCAGCTAAAGTCATCCAGAATCTTTACACCTAGACCACGTGAACTATTGGAAAAATCCTTTGTATATAAAGAAACGCAAGAAAAAATTCGCCCTGTTTCGCATCAGCCATGCAGGACGACACTGCGCTGCTCATCTTCTCCAATACATATGATGTAAAACTGTCCGCTCTTCTGGGTCTCTTGCCTTTATCGCTTCGGTCTTGGTGCCGTAGCTGCGCTGCTTTCATCACCATATTATGCTCTCTCTCTCAATTTCTGTGGAAAAAACAATTTAGTTAGAACGTGGCTTTGACTTATTATATATAATTAATTAAAATTCTCTTTATCGTTACACGCACGCACGTACGTATATAAGATTCTTTTGCCTCCGGCTTACAGATATATTGCTTAATTACCTGCATACGTAGATACAACTTAGTTTTTATTTGGGTATTAAGGTGGCATAAAATGTTCCATTAGATACAAAATTAATTTTTAAAAATAAATAATTTTGTTAACTAATTTTTAAAAATGCTTTTTATGTAAATCATTTTGATCTTTTATAAGAACTACTTTCATAATTTTATTAAACAGCAATACAAATGGTTTTACTAATTTTAATTATAAACAATACTGAGGAGTATGTTATCGCGAAATAGTTGAATTTACTTAAATATGCTTACCAATTCGTTGTATGTTATTTGTTTAAATATTCTTTTAATCCACCAGAGTACAAATAACATCGATTTCTATGCCATGTGTATTACTTAAGTTCACATATAGATTTTTAAAAGGGAAAACATAAAATGTTAACTTCGTCGCATAAACTTCGTCACATAAACATTTTTAAATTTCAATTCACGTTGCTCAAAATTGTTTATGCGCTATTTAGTAGTTGTTATAGCAAAGATAAGATGTTATTTAAAATGTGACGAGTGAACAATGATGTCAAGCTTTTAAATATATGTGTATAATTAGACTCATGACCTGTCACACTGCCCTACTGCTGTTGAATAAAACATAGAATCACGCACTTGATATATTCACGCATATTTAGCGTGCTTTTTTGCACGCGAAAATTCAGGGTGTTTATTTGGGAAATATTAGGTAGTTTAGGTACTCTTAGGTCCTATACTTTTATGACTTATAATTGTCTAAATTATGTGAAGATAAAAATTGAGAATTATTTACGGTGAATAGCCATAGGCTTAACATAAATATTTATTATTCAAAACACTTAACTTCATTGTTCATGTAAACTTTATGTACAACTAGTTTTTAAAATAAATGTTCAAAAAGCTATTCGTAACAAATCAAATTATTCATCTTAAATGTATAAGTACTTTTATGGAATAAATACACCCTCTCCCAATTTAGGTACTCAATTTTTAATATATTTACTTACGTAAATACTCAATATTTGTTACATCGTACGCACACATTCGAGTTAAATTTATTTGAAATTTTTATATTAAGGGATGATTTTACATGTTTTAAATCAGTTTAATCGAATATTTGTTGGTAAAAATGACTTTCTTGTTTTTAGATCGGCGAAGGCTTAAGATTAAGATTGTATGGTAAATAAGATACGAATTATTCTACTCTTTGTGGTCATCCGGCAGGTATCGGACCAGAGCTTCACCGAATAACTGGAAAATCACTTATAATAACTCCTTTAAAATCCAAATTTTTTTTGTTTTTTGTATAAAATTTAATATAGTACACGTAAATAAAGTGTGAAATACATGAAATAATTGAAACTGCAGAAAATGTGCTGTTTTACATTGATAGCCTATATTATTCGGTTGAAGTAGAAGTCAATAAATATTTTTTTAATTTTCATCCGTTGACTTGCCTACTTGTGGGAAAACGCCGCAATACTGGCAGGATTGAAAAGGATAAGTGTCGGATTATAGAGAGAGTATTGTATTTTATGGTTTAAAAAAGATATTTCTTGAGAATTTTAAAAATTTATGATTAAAATATTTATTATGAAAGTCCTATCAATTTAAAATCATTTTCAGTAATCTGTATATCTATGTTAATCAAGAAATATCGTATTTTTGTTTAAAATAATTTTATAATTCTTTTTCTTTATCAAAGCTAATCACATTTAAAAAAAAAAAAATGACAATTGTTTTAGTTTTCTTGTTAGTTAATTTTATTTTTTAAATTAAAATTTATATTTTTTGAAAAGTGTACTTTCGTCCTTTTACTTCGCAGTTATTTAAAAGAACACGATTCTTTCATTTAATTTGGTTCACAGGATAATAATAAAACTATTTGACTTCAGTGTATCTCAGTGAAAAACTCGTTCCTGAAATTCATATTAAAATACATTAATTATTTTTTTAAAAAATTTACATTCCAATTTAAGAAAAAGTTATTAATTGCTTCTATAATCAACAAGCTTTCTTTCTTAACATTCTTTTCGACATAGTTTCTACAGAAACTTCCGCACATTCTTCGGAAGTTAATGGACACATATAACCAACTTCCAAATAAATTATCCATTAATCATATCACGATCATCTAAAAATCATCTATATTAATACCCTTCTGTTCCACCTAAATGGTTTCATTCATTCTGAAAGTCATACACAAGCTTGGATTCACATTGGAGATTCTAAAACGTGATTCTTTGGAGAGCTTATTGGTTCTATGGAATGTCCTGTTGAAGAGATCGTGCACCGTGTCCCTCCTCCAATCGTGAAGTTTTCCGCCTTCCTCCTTTGTTCCATCATCAGTGGATGTCTCAAATAAAGAGGAAGAACGGAAAAATACAAATAAATTTAACTTTACGATGATATGCTGAATTATTTCTTGTAAATTCATTATAGAGTTTTCATATAATAGAGAGTTCATTTTGAAAGTTAAACTTTGAATTCGTTTATTTGTCGTGGGTATATACTTTATAATAAATAAACCTGACGTATATATTTTTTTGTTGCTGATGTCTTCACTGTTTGTTAGTTGTTTAAAAACATACTATGGCATCATATAATACAAAATAATATAATAATATAGAAAAATTGAATTATATATATCTATGATGGATATCGTCTGTTACAGTATGGTGCTTTGGTAAAATGATGTTTTCACATTTCTTCTTCCTCCCTCTAAAATGTTATACAAAAACAGATAGCCATTACTATTAAATAAAAGTTGAATGTCTTATACATATGGTGCAGGGGGAAACATGTTATTTCATTAAGAACTTTATAATCAAAAATTTTTAAATTATCACATAACTTTTGAAAGTGATTAGAAAGCTGCAAGCAAATCGAAATATTTCACCGTTATTTATTGCTTTTTCATTTTATTAATCTAATTTAACGAATAAATTCATGTAATTTAATCTTATAAATTTACATTAATATTTTAATAATTTTTAGTGTCTACTTACTACAATCTTTCAAATTTAGGTCATGTATTTTATATATAACCCAATTTTCGACTAATAACTAACTAACTTTAAAATAAAATTCTTAAAATCATTGTTATCAAAGTTTTTACAATAAATCTTAATACATAAGATCTAGCTATTAATGTATTTTATTTAAATATCATTCTTATTGTTCAGTTTCGAAGTTTAATAGATAGCATTTTGCACAATGGGAAAGAAAAGAGTATATTAAATATATTTCACTGTAAAGAAATATAATTAGAGAAATACTGAAGAATTATATTGGAGATTATACACAGGAAAATTATAGTGTTATTAATTATGTTATATGTGACAAAGTTTCATAACTGTATCAGTAAATATGTATTTATATGTTTCTTTTGTAATATTTTTTTCTTTTTTCGGGTTCGAAATCATTTGCAATAATGGCTCATTTATTTTCGAACTACCGATAGATTCAGATAGTTTTATATTACTACTAAGTTAGTAGATTTTTATTAGATTTAGGTTTATTGAATTTATACAGATTTAAGTTTATTGAATTTGTCAGATAATACTCCCCATCAAATTATTTTCTTTTAAAAAAATAATGAATTCAGAAGAGTTATGAATATATTTTTCTGATATTTGTATAAATATATTCCTATATAATCTTACTTTGCAGATTTTTCTTTTTTAATTTGGTAAAATTGGTGTTGAATTTTTTTATATGATTTTTTATTTTCTCCTTTGAGTGTTTTTGAAGAAATTTGAGCCGATGCATATTCTGAAAGATTAACTGTAAGTTACGAGTAACACTTGCATTTTATTGAATTTTAATAAGGTGTCCTAATCGTTTTTTCATGTACTACTATATAGGTCAAGAGCAAATTATACGTAATTTTTATTGACAATCAGGTTGTTGTTGTTTTGTTATCCTTTTATTGAACTTTCTTTTAAATCTTTCTGAATTTTTTTTTTATAAATCAAACAATAACCGTATAGCTGAACATCCTGAACTTACGTTAATTACGTAACGAGATAAAAACATGAATTCATAATTATCACTCATTCTGTATATTAATGTTGAAGTTCTATTCATAGCAATTATCGGATTGAATCGAATGCATATTAGTTTTGTAATTAAAGGCTTTGATTTTGTATTTTAATTTCAGTATCAAAGAATTAGGTTAGTCATTTAATAAGCGTCACATCATATTATGAATAGATGAAAAATCTTTTAATAGGGCTTCATAATTATTTGCAATTGTACTGCAAACCAATACGAATTTGAACCCCCTTTCCCCCCAGATTAAAAAAGCGTTTTCTTTTCTTTTTTTTTAAAGATATTTTACATCTATTTAGAAATGAGTTTTTGAAAGCTAATTATATTTGCTTATTTGGAATGAACTGCAAGGAGAATTCTTCTTTATTTTTATTTCAATCATATCATTTATTTGAGTTATAGAGACATTTATTCTACTAAGTACATAAATATAATTTGGTATGTTAATATATTTTTTTTCAGGATCCAGAAAATTACATATTTAGTAGTACTGCATTTTTATTTCTGTATTAAACTTCGTTTCGCTTAGTGAAGTAAATTGTACGTGGCTTATGCCAGATATTTAAAACATTTAAGGACATACAAACAAAGGGCTGAACTCTGGACTTTATTTTTTGTTTTCAACTTGATAGGGCAAATTAACATAATTTAGCTATTGGATTAACGTTTTTTATGTATTCATTCAAACTCTAGATGTAATTAAATATGAAATCACATTAAAAATCCTTTGATTTTATTAATTATTTATTGATATAGCATCCATTTTAACTGTAATGCAAAACTGCATGAATGCTATAACTTTCACATTTATAAGCCACAGTATCATGCTTTTAATTTTATGCAGCTTTGATTTTTTACTATTTTGTAATGTAATGTATCAGCTAATTAGTGCATTGAGTATTTTCATTTCTTTTCGTCTTTTCTTTGTGTTTAAAAAAATTTCCTTCAATTGGTACACTGCGTAAATCGGCAGTGTAACACTTGACGTGGATGTTATAGCATTCATAGCATTAACGTGATATACTGTATAAGGTAATTGCTGACAGCAATTTTGCCTACATAAATAAATCTGACAACTGAAGTAAGTCACTATGCCTTTCGCCTACAAAAATGGGGAATTCAACTAATGCAGGGCACAGTCTTGTAGTGGACTGACACTATTCAATCATTAATGTCTGGAATGATAAACTCGAGAACTAATTTAACTTCAGATTTGCCCATTTGACCTTATTAAACGTAACGTTTGAAAAAAAAACTCAGTTTCTGTGTAAGGAAAGGATAGAAATATATGAATAATTAAATTTAAATGTAAAAATGCATTCAATATTTCCAACAAAACATTTGTTTGAACATCTGTGAATTAACTTCTGTCTTTGTGAGAAAGAAAATAACATATTTAACTAATGGAATAAGCTGGTGAATGTGTGTGTTTAATTTGATTTATACTTCAAAACATCTAAAATTAGCTTTTGTAACAAATTGGTGCATACATAGAGCACTAATTTATTTTAAGAATAATTACTGTTTTGTTTATAAAAGGGAAAAAAAATCAACTGGATTAAAACGCATAAATTTAAAGAATTAAATAAGATGAAATTATTTAATTCTTTTTAAATCAATCTAAAAATTGTTTAAAAATGAATTCGATCATCGACAGTGGTCTAATGGTTGTAGTTTATAATAATGATCCTTTCAATAGCAATTAAAACAATGAATTTCGTCCAAATCATTAAACTATTAGGTCAATTGATGCTTGAAAAAACCAGATTAGAATGCGAAATGTATTCGCATATTAATCGTGTTTTCTTTCTTTAACTGGTTGTCCAGGTTACTTGTAGATATAGAACTTGTTATTATGGGGAATGAAATAATTATGTTAACAATAAAATGATGGAGGAAGTGAATGAACTTGGGAGTTGTAACCTTGATTCCTGCTTTACTTGCATATGATTGTTGGTATTTATAACTCAGTCATTTAATTATTATGTTTGATTTTAGAAGTTAAAATTTCTTAAAACTTTATTATCTTTAAATGTGTTATAAGTATTTGTTAGAAGTTATGTGATACAATTTTGAAGGTCTTAGATGTATATCAAATATTTTGGATTGTAAGTTTTAAGTCAATAAATTTTTATAGATGTATCAAAGAAACGTATTTTTTAAACAGATTTTTAAAATAGCAAAATTGGTTTTCTTCGTTTTTAATTGTTGTAAATATTGAAACATACTTAAGTTGGTTATCTGTACACCAGAGGCCCTCCCCAAAAAAAGTACGTAAGCATTGTAAATTTTTAATTCGTACAGCTTTTGAACAACGCGAGGGCTTTGCATTCGTAATTTTGAGCTATAATCAAGTGAAAAAAATGGTTACCGGATGAGTACCTCCAAACTTCCACACCACACCTTTTGAGTACAAAGCGTCCTAATTTTAATAGCTTGAATTCGCTTCATTATTCTGCACAACGGGTATTTTAGCAGAATCATCACTCTAGCACTCGAATGGAATTGAGCATCATCGGTTACGAAGCTCGCGATCATAACTCGGGTATTACAGCCCTGACGTGTAGAAATAATTTGGAAATTATTATTTTAGATTAACACACACAGTGTAAAAATTATCTCAACGTCTTTTAAAATTTAATTTACATACACATTCATACATCCACACGCCTCTTATTGTGATTCACTTAACAAAAACCGTACTCCAGTGTTGAATTTCTATATTATAATTTCAGTAATTTATCCTCTTCTTTCAGTTTTTTCCCCTTTAAAATTCTCTCGAAAGTTTAAAATAAATTCTCTTTTTTATTTAAATCTCTTTCCAGCAAGCATATATGATATAATTTTTTTTTATCAATAACAAATTTCATAAACAGACATTTTTAGTATTATTTTTATTGCTTAATGGTTTTCCATCTTTCTTTTTCTTTCCTTTTAAAAAGGATTGATATCCTGGAAATAAATTAAAACAAATTTCAATTTAGCGTGAATAAAGAGACAAATATTGAAATTCTTTTTTTCCTTTTCTGTTAATATCTTATTGGTACACTGTTTTTCAATCGTAAGATTGATAAGTAATCTCTGTCAATAAAAAATTTAATTATTCAGTTTTTGGTTATTGTATAAGTAACCTTGCATGCGCATTTTTTTTTTTTAAAATTATAGCATACTTGTGGGTTATTATATTAATTTTTGTCCATGTATTGTTTTTCAACTAATGTAACATGAATCGTTTTAATTTTTTTTTTAAAAAAACGTATCTTTCAGGGAGAGCTTAACTAATTAATTCATTAAAAATAAATAGGAACTATTTCATCTTTCTTTGAAGGTTATCAGTTCATATATGAAAATCAATATTTATATATTTTTAAATTTATACTGTTTTAAAAACACTTATACCTTTATACTCTGAAAGTGCATGGTGCGTTTTTTACGATAAAATTTTAATGCACCTTGCAAGTTTTTAACTAATTTCTGAAGTAGAGTTTATATTAAGTTTGGATTAAGTTATTATTATGTTACGAATCATCGTTGTGCTTTTGCATAATTTTTTTTATAAGTTATTAGTCTATTATTTAATTCCTTCAACGAATAATTAATTATATAGTTTTTCGAATGTGTGTAAGGGTCTTACATTGAAAATATAGAATTAATCTTCAACGTATTCATTGTAATTCCCCCCCCCCCCCATTTCATTTGTGTCTGATAGAAAGACAATTCATTCCAAATCATCCTTCCCTTCCATGAGTCTTACGAATCACGTATTGAAAATCTTGTTATCTATCTGCAACATGTGACTTGCACGTGGTTGCAGCCTTCTACGTTCAGTGATGAGTTTCTTGTCTTCATTGGAATGCATGCCTTCTAGCTTAACTGCTGATCGATGATCCGCTGCATCGCTTTCGTGGTATACTTTGCGTGAGAACCCAATTCAGAGTTTTATAAAATCAGCCATCAAGAATGAAAATTAAAAATTAGCTGCGCATTTTTATGTAGCAACTCATAATCCTGTTTTCAGTTCAAAAATAATATATGTGACCTGCTTTAAGATATAATTGACGAGTTCATGGTAAAATCGATTTATACATTACCTTCCAAAATAAAGCTATAACTGATTTTAAATAACTATATTTACATTTTTAATACATAAATCTATTTAAAGGGCTTTTTTAAAAAATATTTTTTCTTATCTTTTGAATCGAATGTGTTTCGATGAAGAACTTCTCAGCAAACATTTGGATGACTCATCATAATGACTGCACCTATGTTTTTTAAACAACAATATGAAAAAAACACCAAGAAATTTCTCTTCTTTTTTTAAAAAAAAATTCTAATTCTAACACGAGCTGTTCTCGAAACTTCTCTTATATAACATCTGGGGATTCTTTATGATTTTATATTTAAGTTTCCAACTTTATTCCAATAAAATGAAATGGAGTTATGCAAATTAAGTAAATTTGGAAGTGTGATTGATGTAATCAAGTCGTATAAAAGCGGCCTAGAATTGAATTGAGATAAGGTTACGGTAATAGTAAGAGTGCACGTGTGAAGCCGCATTTCTATATGATTTGTTGAGACTAGGATCCAATTGTGTGACTGATTGATTAGTTGTAGGATTCCAGTGAGCACATTCTTTGATATATTATTGATATGTTACAAAAGTTGTTAGAACTCCCGGATAAAGACTTGATATTGTGGTTGAGAGCATTCCTTTTATTAGAGACCTTATAAACTCTATTTTAAAACATAATTGACTGTTTTTAATTACTTTATGTATGTTTGAACTTGAGTTGAAATTTAGATTTGTAATTCGAGTAACAGTTAAGATGACAGACAATACGGGTAATAGGAATATGTCACATAATTTTTTTCTGTTGAAAACAATTCTTAATCTCTATAAGCCGCTCTTGTAAAAAATGGTCAGAGTAAATTAAAAACTTAGCTGTGCCATGCGCTCTTATTCTTATTAAAAATGCCTTTTTCAGTATCTGTCTCTGAGCTAACATTGTTTTTGATGTGATTAAATATTATGAGTGTAATTTATAATAATGAAACATTAACTTCTTTCCCCCATTTCTACTTACGCACAAATTTTCATTTCATACATAACAGGATCTCCATCATGAGTCAAAAGTAAGGAGTAGCATTTGTCTTATCCTCAAGAAATTAATGTGGTAAATAATGAAAAGAACAGAAAATGAATGACTCCCTTGTGATGATATCATAGTTGGGCTTAATATCTTAAGTTTACGGGTTTTTGAGGTTTTGAGGTTTCTCTGACTAAATGAATTTTTTCTTCTGTAATCCTTTATGAAATGATGCTTTTAACTGAGACTCATGTTGAATTTAAGCGAGGTTGATTAAAATAGCTTTGAAATGCCGAAATAGTTAACTTTTCATTACATACGGTATGAATTATTGAATTTTGGTTATAAAATTGTAAAATTTCTTTTAAAATATTATTTTAATGAACTATTTTAAAATCTAAAATTTTTTAAACTGAGATTTAGCGCAAGTTTATTTTACAAGCGTGCAAATAATTACATAATCAATCATAATTCCGTAATTTATTATTTTTATTTAATTGTTTTATTTACAATGAACTAAATGACATTTCAGATTTAGCTCCTTCTTTTTTTTTTTTTTATTTTGCCCTCCGCTGTTTTGAATATTTTAGTTACTGTAATATATTAGAAGTAGTGTGAAAATATAAATTTAACAAACACATGTCGAATTTTATCTAACTATAGTTCTCGCCAGATTCAGCGACTTAGGAGAACATAGTGCCTCAAGGAGCCTATGTTGGACATTTTTCAATTTATTATTTCATTAAAAAAAATTGGTTTGCTCTCTCTCTCTCTCTCTATTCTATGCGCTCAGAACAAGAGTACTTATTTAACATTTAGTCTCGCGATATTGCATATTTTAAAAATAAAAATGTTTTAAGCATTGTTGTAATTCTTAATACATTCAATCCTTTAAACTACACTTTTAAAATTATTTCACTTAAATAACATTTCCAAATAATAAGGTCTTCAGCTTCCAAATGGATTCGTTTTTCACTTCTAGAAAACTCCATTCCATCATACTTAGTTCAAATTAATTTTGTCCTTGCTCTCTTTCAATGACCACATCCGTCCAAAATAGTTATTAACGTGGCCCCTCTTCGTCTTCTTATAAACTCTTTTTATGATCACAATGGAACACTTTCTGTCCTAAGTCATTTTACTTATCCCTTTTTTTCCCCTTCAGAAAGGCCTTTTTACCTCCTCTCCCTTCTGTCTGTTTTGCCGCAGGTAGTAATTTCACTCATCTCGCTCAATGTGATAGTTGTGACCGAATGAGTCACCAAGTGAGTTTTGTGGTGGCCCAATCCAGTTCTTGCTATTCTGTAGCGTTTTGTTTCAGCGGACTTTGATGCTTTCTTCTAACCATGCGTGAAGTTGGAAAGAAGAGAAAAGTGTTGTTACGTGGTAACCGTAATGCTGTGTTGTGGCGAAAATTGTTTTGATAGAAAAACTGAGGTATACATTTTCTAATACGTTTTAATTAAGACATGTATCTTATTTCTATTCTCATACACATGGATGACGTACTGTTACTTATGTTTATGACGTACTAAACTTATGTTTGGTTTCAGATGGAACAGTATATATATGTGTGCGTGTATGATTTTATACTTAAATTTAATTCAATTTTCAAATTTATCCTATACTTTAACTATACAGTAAGGAATTCTTCATCTTTATTTTCTGATATAAATTCTATTTGATTTTTTAATTTATTCTATAACACGCTATGAATTTCTTAAACTGACATTTCCCCACGTTCTAAAGCTGGTAGGGTGATTTCTCTACAGACATCTAGTCGCAACGTAAAGTACCTAAAGATCCCTCCATCCAATACCACCTGATTTGAATAAACCTTGTTTTCATTTCCCAAACAGAGAACTTTTTCGATGACTCCGTTTTTGATTGCTTGTCTGGATGGACACATATCCATCGCTATCCCAATGTATCTTCCTCGCCTCTTGTGTATAACATTAATAAATTCTTAATTCAAATATTTTCATTGTGCTACGACTGTTTACTCCCCCCCCATATATATTGTGTTGTAATTCGAAAAATTCCCCTCCCCCCCCCTCTATTCTCATTTTTGCTATTTTATCAGCAATGAACGGGGGAAAGACGGTAGAACAGGATAAAAAAAATTAATTCGATAATCTTATTGGAATTTTTCGTCCGATAATATGACGAGGGAGAATAATTGTTATAAGTTAGCGGGCTCTGCTAAGAGATACCTCTTCAGTATGATGATAAAGTTTATATCATAAGGTTTATATCCCTCTATTTGTTATCGGCTGAGGTTCCATGAATCGAGATAGCAGTGAAATACTTTCTTGATTTTTTTTTTTATGTATTGGATCTAATGCTAAAGCAGAATATTTAATTATTAATTTAACATTTAAAATTTAAATAAGAATTTAAAGTCGCTGATTTGGAAAAAATCAGGATTTAGAAATAAATAGGAAAAAATTGTATTAAAAATTTCTTGTTTGTGAATTGAAGATTATTATTGTACCTAGTTGATATGAATTTCGCGTGTAATTGCTTTATTTAATGCCAAGTAAGTTAATTCATGATGTGCATTCTGAGAAAAAGCACAAAAATCTTTTTTATTGTTAAATTCATTAACTTTCTTTCTTTCTTTCTTTCTTTTTTTTTTTTTTAAAAAAAAAAATCCGAACTACTTAATTTTCATAGTGAATATGATGTTTCACTATGAAGCCGATCTGAGAGTTCATATAAATATTCTTCTTTAAAAAAAATCTTTGGCTTTTGAGTATTGACCTCTATCACGTTTCTCACCTTCTTATATTTTGTATTTGTACACGAACAATAGTTTTTGTTAGTCAAGTAAGTCTATTTTTATGTGTATGCGGGGAAAAAAAGGATAAATGATACTTTTAGTAAAATATATGAGTCTTACTTTTATGTCTTTAATAGCATAGTCTGTGTTGTCAGAAATTTATATAAAGAATTTAAATTATAAAGTTCTAACGAAAGTAGAATATTTTGAATTGTAAATAAGTGAATTTTAAATGTCAATTATAAGAATCATATTTATAATCTTATTAAATTACTAATGCTATAATTCAGTGTAGAACATTTAATAGTCTTCTACACAGCAGTTAAGGACTTAAAACACAAATTCATTAAAAATATAATTGTGTTATTTAAATGTTCGTGTTGTGTCTTAGAAATTTTCTTACACAACTCCAAGATCCAAAACAGATGAAAAATACAATGACCTTATGAATAAATTATACCTTACATGGCTCATAATCATCATAAATATTTAAAAATTTTAGAGTAAATAAATATGATTATAGATGAATTTTTTTATTATTAATTATTTTAATGAAGCAATTTTATTTTCATAATTGTTTATTTACAAATCCTTAAACTGCTTTAGTAAAAATAATTTTTGAATAAAATTATTATTTATTTTTGAGTAAAATTACAGTCTTTAACAAGTTTATATTTTTAAAAGCTTTGCCAGAAGAAATATTTGTGAGTTATTTTTTATTTGATTTAATATCAAATCCTTTAATATCTCAATATATGAATAAACGGATTTACGTAGCGGTATCGTAAAGTGTTAATTATTACTAAGTAATGAACCGGATATACCTGGATTTATATATATATATATATATATATATATATATATATATATATATATATTTGCATTTCAATTGATCCTTATGCTCATAATGTTGTAAATATTGGTTATCAGCGTCGATTCGCTTGGTTTCAGGAAGGTGTAGATTGAAGTGACCCGAAGTATGAAGAAGATAGAATTAAATCTGTTGAGTTCTACAATGATGGTCTCCGAAAGGTCAAGAAAAGCTGGTAGAAATGTATAACTCTGGATAATGGCTATATAGAGAAGTCTTTAGAATAATAAATAAAAATTAAGTATCTATCTCGATTATTTTTAGAGAAAATTAAAACTTTACGATATCCTGAGATAATAATTAAAATTATACGATACTGAAGATTACTTCGATCGTCGATTTCCTGAAAACCAATTAAATCACCATTAATAGATGCCATTAACAAGCATTATGTACATAAGGATCAGTTAACATACAGAAGAAATTTCATTTAAATTTCTCGGTTGTTTTTTAGTAATAATTCAAACTTAATAATATCCTTCGTATATCTTTTTTAGAAACGTATCATAATTGAGTAATATTCTCTTCAGTTATCTTCTCTTACTCAATGCATTCTCGCGGGTTATCCAGGCACGATTTTAGTTTAACTCTCACAGGCTCGTCATGACACAGTTCGAAAATGCCCGTGAATAAGTGGGAACTAATCTGATGTCTTATAACAATGGATTGGTCTTTGATTTCCCGTAGGATTCGTTCCATGTTTACTGTTGACAAATCTCATTTTGTATGCGCAACGCGTTTAGCCAATAAAAAACATAGCTTTTGAACTAGTATGAATACATAAGATATAGTTTTATTGCGTTTTATCTTAATGATGCCTTCCTTCTGAACAATGTAACTTGTGTTTTTTGTGCTGTGGGACGAATTTATGTCTTTAAAATACTACTAGGGGCGTTATGTATATTTGTCTATAAATACACGTGTTAATTATCTATAGATAAAATCATTATTTTGCATATAGAGAGATGAATGTTTTTTTATTTGTATCACTGGTTATATTAACTTAATTGCCCGCGGGAAAATACTTAATTTGTTTCCACTTACTGAAAATTTATATAATAAGCTTTTCTGATTGTAATAGCGCAGTATTGCGTGAGAAAGTTTGAAAACACTTATGATTGTAAATATTGTTAAAATAAAAATGAAGTTTACCTCTTTTCTGAAGAATTAAAAAATGCATAGTATAATTTTAAATGAGTTTAAAAATACAGTTTATAAATTTTTGCCATTCTCTAAAAGTTTTATTTGTCAAATAAAATTCGAAACAAGATGCGGAATAGTTTTATTATTCAAAAGCAATCATGCATGTAATTTGGAAAAAAAAAAAAAAAAAAGATTTGATGCATGAGCCAAATGCTGGGCAGGACGTATTTTTTAAATTCATTTCTTTTTTCATATTTTATTTTAAATTTGTGTTGATATTTTGTCAAACATCTTAAAAATTTGAAGAACAGAATGAAACTAAATTTTTCTTTCTTCGTCTTAAAAAAGATCAGGATGTGGAAGTTGAAGAAAAGTACATATGTGTATATTTTCTTCATCAAAATGCGTAAATTTATTTTTTTAAAAAGGAAAGGAGTGGGGGAACTGCCCCTTTTTAAATAATTTCACAAATGGGAAAAAAAAAACCTCAATTATTTTGCATTACATTTTATCACATTGATAAACAAACCGGAGATGTGATGCCATTATCAGAACGAGGAAGATAATCCACTCGAGGCTAGCGAAGTCAATAGAAAATTGATATTATTTATGTATTTTTTATATGTTAATATTTTATTTGGTAAGCTTTTCAGCAAATGAATGATGAAAGTAATTGCAAAGAAATTAAATGCTGTGCATTGTTATAATTTTTCAGTTGCAATCTTTACTACGTCGTTGAATGTTAATAAACATTAAAATAACTATATTTATGCATTTTTAGTATATTTTTAAAATGACTTTTATTAAATGACATTTATTTTCTCTTTAAAATACTGTTATCTACCTTTTTAATCGGTTCTGTGATAGACAATTCTTCTGTTATTATTACAGCATAATGCATCTTTAAATAATTATTCTACCGGATTTCTTAGCTTCTGATTGGCTATAGACTGGCCGCGGATGGTTGGAGACTTTTCATTAAGAGGATGATAGAGAGGTGTAATAACGTAGAAAAGTGTATTTTGATTCCAAACATTATATAATTTTTGTTATTGTGACAATTACTTCTCTTCAATTAATGTGCACATTTATTTTGATAAAAAGAATTCACCTACTTAAAAATCTAGCTTCACGACAAAATTTTAAAATAAAAAGAATGAATGGTTTCCTCCCCCCCCCATAAAATAAAAGAATTTTATTAAAAAAAATCTTTACGGTATTCTCACAGAAAAAATTGGTTCAGTTCTTTTTTTTTTCCTTAAAAAAATGTTGACGAAAGTCAGCTCATTTCATAAAGATCACTGCAACAGCTGCATCTGTTTTTTCTCCCTGTAGGACTCGGTACCATTTCCCTCTAAAAGACGTAAAAAAAATTTTTCAACGAAGTAAAAAAAAATCTTGCTATCTTTTTTAAAAAGCAACATTCTTCCCTCCGTAGCGAAACACAGTAAGTTTAGCAGTTTTCCACCTCCACTATTTGGAATGTCCCAACTTAAAAAAGGAGGGGAGCAGTGAAGAGAATAAAGAAAAAGAGTGGGAAAAAAAGAAGGAAAGAAGGGGAGTCGAGGGAAAACATCTGTACCTAGTGTGCTAAAGGGAAAATAAATAAACAAACTATTTAAAAAAAACGGAAACGAGGGAGGTGGGGGAGAACGGAAGTCATCGTCTCACCTTTGACAAACACTCTCAAGTTGTGGTAGAACTTTGGGGGCCATTTTCAGGGCTTTGTTTCGTTTCATTCTGGCATAGATAGGAAGAGGTGATTATTGCAGCATGAATCATAAACTGCGTGGACAATTTCGATAGTGGTTGTCTGTCACGTTTTCAGTCTAGCATGACGAGACAGTCTGTGTCATCGAATGGGAAAGGCTAGTATATAATAGAAAATAATTAAATTTGATTTTTTAATGACTCTTGCTTTTTTAAGGTAATTACTTTTTTCGGAAAAAAAAATTATGCGAGAGGCGAAAGTTTGTAACATTTTTTTAAGACTGTCATTGTTAAATTTTGTAGGTCACACCTCACTTCAGGACTTGTTAATTATGTTGGAAAAAAAAAAAGGATACGTTAAAATGTGGTGTTTCATATTTTTTGTTTATTAGAACGATCTTCCTTAAAATTTTGGCATGCATGAAAATTTTTTGAAACAATGTATTGAAAGTAAATAATGTAGTTTCCGAAAGTGATCGTTATTAAATAAAATATTGTTTACATACTTATAAAGTCAAAATATTACGTAGAATCGTCCCCTGTGAGTAATAGAGCATTTGATAGTAATATTTTAAAGTATTTTAACTATAAAAATTTAGTATACAATAACAATTTGAATTTTAAAAACATTCTCAAGCAACTTATCTTTTTTTTTTTTTTTTTTCATTTGTGTGGATGAGCGTTCGATAATATTGGATGTTTCAATATTGATCGGAAATAATAATTATTTGTGCTGTCAATTAAAATGAATATTATCTACAATCTTGCTTTAAATTTACTCTTTTTCTACAAAATCTTAAGGCAAACATTTAATTCAGTATTTCAAATGTTAAATAGATCACTACTATTTTTTTTATAAGGTAAACATCAAAGATTTAATAAGTAAAATCTTGAATCATATAAGTTCCGGAGATAATCTTTCGAATCAAGGAACTAAGTTCTGTGACCTGACTTTAGAAATGTAATACTCACCTAACACATAATAATGTTTTGTGGGAAGGGAAAAAAATGGTTTGAACTGAATTGCATGTATAGCGAAGCAACGGAAAACGACATTACTGTGTTAACTTGATTGCTCCACCCTCCCGCTTCTGGAAAAGCAGTCGTCTATATTTCCTCCCATCAAAAAGTCTAGCCAGCAAATTTCCTCAATTTTCCATGGTCTGCTTCCTCTCTAATATTAATGATACCAGACTTACCCTCGACCTTGAAAAAAGATAACAATTTAGAAAAGCTACATCATATCGCTCGAAACTCGGAAAAGAGAAGAAAGGTTGGGAGATTGACACGGAAACTGAAAGATTCTCCACCTTCTTCACCTGTAATTGGGAACCCATTTATAAGAAGAGACGCGAAGAACAATTTCAATTAATTATTCAATGATTCTCGTTCCGCCGCATGCATTATCGAAAGACCGGAAACGCACGATTACAATCTCGGTCCATCGCAAAACAAAAGGATCGCATAACCTTAAGATCCACCTACAAGGACTTTCGAAGAATATCAATGAACCTTCCTTTGAAATTTTTTGTGGCTTCCCCTGCAGTACGCCCTCATCATACCGTAAGCTTCAATGGCCTCCATGAAGATAGCTTCTGTTTATCATTGCTGGTGACTCAACAATAATCAGAGAGAATTTTGGAGTAGTGAATGACAAGGGTTCTTGATTACAAACCGGCAAGAGGTCACTGCTTTTTGTTCTCTTGCGCCACGTTCAAACTAAATCACAACAAAAGTTAGTGCACTCTATTTGCTTAAATCCTCGTGATTTATTTACGTTGTTGTAGACGAAGCTCGTTTGAAAACGAAAGGAAAAAATTCTTGCTCTTAACCCGAAATTAATTAGACTTCACTCAGCAATAAAGTTTTTTCAAAAAAAAAAAAAAAAAAACCAACTTTTTTTTAGCAAATGATGATTCTTCATTGTTGGATAAAAGAAACAGTCTCCTTGAAAATGAATGATGACTTTTTGCTTTAATTTTTCAGCTTTTCTGCATTTATAATTTATATTTATAGCTGTTCTTTGTAACCTTTGCACAGAAATTACACAATACAATTTTGAAGTATACCTATTGTAATCTTTTGGCTAAAAGAAATATGTAATTATCCTCATGGACAAAGATGTAAAATGACTCGATAATATTATTATATAATTTACTATTCAAAGACATTTTTAGGGTTTGGATGTACTTTGTAGTGAATATGCTTTACTTTACTGTAAATCAGGAATCTATTTCAATAATGCTGTTAGCACATGTGTGTTGCAGCAATAAATGTATTTTGTCTCTCAACACACACACACACACACACACACACACACACACACACACACACACACACACACACACACACACACACACACACACACACACACACACACACACACACACACACACACAATCATTCTCTTTCCCCTCGAATAGCTGTTTGTGCTATTGGTAAAAAAAAGTAATTTAAATTTAAGGTTTACTTTAAAAATTATTATCCTTATATGCGTGTATTGTTATTACAAATTACTGTTAAACTTTCATAATTAATCACTTGCCTGAAGTTGACTTGATTTTCTTTTGGGCACGACTTATTCAATGGGATACCGGGCTTTCTGTGCCGATTAATTCAATAGTACTTTCATTAGTTTATTTCGACGTACTCTTTATTAATTTATCACTTCTTTAACTTTTTCACATTTTGACAGTTCAGCCCACTCTACACTTAGATATACAAGTTAGGAGCTTTGATATTTAATTTTTCTATTTAATATCTTCATTAGAAGTTCGTTTCCTTATGCTGTATTATTGTTGAACGTTGATAGGTCTAAAATATCAAAAGCTGAAATTTTTCTTTCTTAGAACTATTTGCGCGACTTGCAATTATTGATAACATATTTAGTAAAAAAATGGAAAGCATACAGATTATTATTACTTCAGCCATTATTAAAAATTTGAATTGGATTAGAATGTCATAATAATAAATAATACAGTTAAAATTATTTACTGTAGTAAAGTGTCCTAGTATGTTGAATGGTTTACTTATAGGTGAAATGTTTTGTTTTTATTTACTTTCGTTTCAAGAAAAAAAATTTTTTTTTACAGGAAAGAAATTATTTAGACATGAAAAAAACGTTAAACGTATCAATTTTTATTTGTATTCAGTTTTTAATTTTGCACTGTTTTGTTTACATGTTTTTATTTAATGTGACTCAAAGACTTAACAAAACAAACAACTTCAGCACGTTTCTCTATATTGTCTTCTGTATGTTAATTCCATTCATTGGAATGTTCCGTGGTTCACTGAAAGATCAACTAACAGCTTTTTAAAATTTCGCTGTATTTAAATTTAACTTTTAAAATTTACAATACAGAAGTTTGCAAACGATTTTTTAAAGAAAAAACATTCATGTTTCTGATTTTTGAAAACAATAATAATTCTGAATGACGTTGTTTCATTTTTTTTTCAAATTTAGGGGGAAAAAACCGATTCCCCCCTGTGCGCTTCAATAATTATTTTTGTTCAATCTACATTTAAATAATTATCTTTGCAAGTGTCATATAAAATTGCTGTTAAGTTTTTATTTCTGTAAACCATTTGTCAAAGATTTGCAAAGGAGTTAGGGGAAAAAGGTTAACAAAAAAAAAAAGGACCATTATTTTCTAAATGCATTGTTTTCTGGTTTCCTGATTTCATTTTGAAATTATTAAAACTAAAATACTCTTAACAAAGCCGCCAAACTATTATCATTTTTTCCACCTCGAATACCATGACATGACAAGCGCTAACGAGCTTGAAACTCAACAGAAATATTTTTTTTCCCTGTTTTTTGTGGCCCGGTGGTATGAGATAACATTGGCCTCGAAAACAGTCATACCTTTTGTTAGGCAAAACGAAACTAAATTTATTTCCTCCTTGTTTTTTCTTATTTATTTTTCACCCGAAAGTGAAAGTTATTTCAGGATATGGCAGCTTCATTTTTTTATGTAGTCAATTAACCTTCCTATTCAGGTGTCTAGTTATGGAATTCGCCGACGCTTTTGTGTTGTCTGGATATGATGGAGAAAAAAAAATTCAGCATCAAATAATAATGCACATATTTTCCCCGGCGTTTTTTTTTTTTTTTTTTTTTTTTTCGCTTTTTCTGTAGAGAATTTTTTTCTTATTATTATCATGAGGTATGTTATGATTTGCGTTTAAAATATATTGTGTTATAACTGCATAAAAATTATGATTGGATTGAAGAAAAAGTGTAAGTTGTGCAACTGGCGTAATATGCTGCTTGATAATGGCTAAGGAGCAAACACAATTTTTAAACTATCTAATAATAGACTTTGATTAAATAAATGAAATGTATCTTTTCTTAATAAAGGTACTGTGCATTATGTATAATGTAAAATGCGATAGATTTCACACAACAAGCAAGATTAAGAAAAAACTATGCTTTTTGGTGTCATCTCCAAACTCACAAAAAATATTCTTTATGTGCTAAATTTTTGGAATGATGACAAATAAGTCACTCAGTAAGAAATGTGACCTCCTCGTGCACTAATTAACATTTATTCCGCTAAATCATCTAACTCTCTCCGTTAAATTGTCTACGAGAACTTGGAGTTATTGTCCCATTTTTCTGAAGGCGATTTTGAGTTCCAGCACAGTTCGGGGCGAGACTCACATCCAGCAAAAGAATCCTAAGCATGCTCAATGGGATATAAGTTCGGTGAATACGTAGGCCATTCCACGCTCTCAATACCTTCGCTCTCTAGAGTCTCGTAGACTTCTACTTTTCTGTGTAGACGTGCATTATAATTCATGAACAGGAAGTCTGGAAACACGATATCTCGAAAAAGACAAATATAGCTTAGGAGAATCTCTGTGCTATCCCGCTGAGATGTACCGGAACTCAAGTCAAATATGTGAAACAGTGTTTTGCCACATTATGTGTAATACCTTCCCACACCATGGTACCTCGACCATACCTATAGCTCTCTACAAATTTCAGGAACATTCTGTGGTCGGTAATGAATTCCCCTTTCTCTCTATGGTCTTTGGAGTCCAGAATCACATTTCAAGGTGAATTGGTATTCATCGGAAAAGAAGACTCTGCACCACTGTTGGGGATTCCAATAATTATGTATTTTATACCTGTGTACCCTTTCATGACTGTAGCTGCTTTTTGTAGCTGAATGCATTCAACAGGCTTCCGTGCATCCAGTTTGATTCAATCGCTAAGAAATTCTGATACTTGAACGCTGATTGCGGTTGTAAGTTGTGGTTCTGGCTGGCGCTGCATGAGATGAGATGCCCGTTCATTTTTGCTGTCTAGTATACGCATGCATTCTCTCAGGGTGTGGTGCTCTTACCTCGACCACCAACATGTTTCCTCACAGCATTTCCACCTTCCGCGATCCTTTGTAACTGCGAAATAACGCTTTTTAACTTACTCATTGTTGCAGCAATTTGAATGATACTTTGCCCAGCTTCGAGTTGCTCAACTGCTCACCCGCGATCGTAATCACTCAAATGATGCTTTACGGACATTCTCCACTCGATATTTGCCACACAAGATGGAATTTAACTGATCGGCTTTCAAAAACCTAAATTTTTTTTTATGCATATACTTCACTATTTGAAATTTCGATTGACTTGTTGAATTTGCGATTGGAATTAGGTATTGTCGAATAGTGTAGAAATATTGTTACTATTGCGATTTATTATGTTATTATATTGTTACTTTAAAACGATAATTACTCTTGTGTTCTGTTTAGGTCATCATGCTTTTAATAGGGAAAGATACGCTTGTACAATGAATTGTTTTTATTATTCAATATCTAGAAGAAAACTTTTAGGGTTGTATTTATAGGCAATAAAACATATAACTATAAAAATGTTACTTTGAGGGTTCATAACTTACAATTACTGTTATTTCAATCGCCAAGTTGACATATTATTAAAATTCAATACACATTGACGAGATCATTGTAATTTTCAATTCTGAATTTAAAAAATTAATCTAGTTACTAGGGCGTCGAAATTATTAGGAAAAAAAATTAATCAAGTTTTTGGCAGTGATATGGGAATATGACTATTTTTTAATTTGCTACATTTCGCTTTAAAGAATAATAAATAGTTATCATCGTACTATCTGAAAATTATTTTCTGAAGATTTTATAATTAGTTTCTGGGATTGGCTTTTTCCAAGTCAATTTGAACTAGGATTTTACATATTAATTTTAAACCAACATTTTTTTTAAAATTCAATATATTTTATTAAAATGAAAAAATATCTGTTTCAAAAATACAATAAGATATACATATGTTACGAAAAAATAAAATCTGAGAAAAATATTTAGTCTTTTGTTAATTATTAAAATATTACGTTCTATTACTGATATTGCAAAATAAAAAATAATAATAAAAAAAAATTCAAGGGTTGGGAGATTAAATCCTATTTATTTTCATATTTATCTCAATCTCTTTTCTTCTGTGAAAGAAAAATGTGCTCTTTTAAAAGAATTTTATATATATATATATATATATATATATATATATATATATATATATATGCTATAATTTATTCTTGCATATATATTTTTGCACATAAAAAGTTATTCATTTCAGTTAACGAACGCAAGGTAGGAAATCGTTTTATTTATCAAAATTAATGACATTTGGTGAAAAATATTGGAGTAATTTCCTATTGTAAAAACAAATAAACTTATTAATATTACTATTCAATGCATATTTGAGAGAAGCAAAAGTTTTAACACAAAAAGGATTATTATATATTTATTGAGCACAGTTTGATCCGTTACGAAGAAATCTTCCCAGTGTGCGAGAAGCATTCTTTTTCTCTGTAGAGCTGTTTCATTAAACAATAGGTGTGAAAATTTTGGTTTTAGATTTATGAAATAATATATCTTGAAAAGCTATAGCTTTATTTTTATTACATATTTCTGACATTTATTGTTGACTTATTCAGTCGGAATGGAGCATCCCTGACAAGCAAGGCCACTAGTTGTATCTTTCCATTGTCATTGTATATGCTTCGGTTTAACCGCAAACCTTGGTATTGTATTACTCATATCGTTATCAAAGCCAACAATAGAGAGTGAAATCTTGCATACTGCCACATCATCCAACTTGTGGAATGTGTATGATTTAATATGTACAATAATTCCTTAATACCTTCAAAATATATTATAATATTAAGATGAAATTTTAAATAATTGTTGAATGTGCATGAATCTGGTAGAGACCAAATTTAATTTTTCAACCTACTTTTACCTTACCTCTAATATCAATATTTAGAAAATTTGTATTGGTTGTGTGGGCATAGAACGAGTGCGAACGATTTAAAAACATTCTAAAAATATATCATCGAAAGTAAATTTTTTACTGTTAGTTTTCAAGTAGCTCAATCTAAATAACAGCAAATTGAGTCAGGGCGATTGAGACAAGTCTAGAAAAAAGTTTTTATATATAGTATTAAAGTATCTCAATCTAAATAACAGCAAATTGAGTCAGGGCGATTGAGACAAGTCTAGAAAAAAGTTTTTATATATAGTATCTCATAAGAAAAAGGGTAAAAATATTAAGGACAATAAAAAAAAAATTTGGATTTTAATTTGTACTTGAAAAATTTGCGAGTTATATGTCGTGAGAATTTTTATTTACAATGAACTCAAATTTACTTGGAGTCAAAAAAAAGGAGCTCAAAATTTACTTCTTACTTATAAGTTCTCTACTCGTAGTATTTATAAGTGCGAAGATAAGCCTACTTTATGAGAAATAGTACTCATACTTCTACTCACATAAAGTATATAATTTTATTCGATTTTCTAAATTCTATTTATTAAATTGAATGAGTTTAAAAAGTACTTGAAGATGAAATTTGATATGAATATGTTTTTTAACTTTTGTTTCAGGATTTTTTTGGTGCAATTTTTAAGAATCTCCAGTGAGAATATTTTCACGATTGGTACGCAGCATCCAATGCTGTTATATGTATAATTTCTATTATGTATTATTGAAACACTTATTAATTCTTAAATATTTGTCTGAATCATAGCATGAAGTATAGATAAATGGTTTCCGTAACTCAGTTTTAACGTTCTCAATCTTTCAACATCTTAGCCCCATTCTTTCTATTTATCTTGCTGCCTGTGCTTACAAATATCGCAGTTAAAATAATTAAAAATACTGAGGAAATTGTGTTTTTATGAGTAATATAAGAAAGCAATATTGGAGATATTTGTGATAATTTTATTTAAATATCTTTCGAAGTAAGCGGACTTGTAATTAATTAAATCTTCATATAATTTTCAATTACTAAATTACCACAAAAACAGTTAAAGCATATTCTATCATTTTATGTTCTATAAATGTAATGCAGCTAACTTTTATACTCGTATTATGAGCATAAAGGTTAGCTGCATATTTATCTCTTTATTATTAAAAAACTTTTTAATTTTCTACTTATTATTTTAAAAAATAAAATAAGTCTCTGTTTAATAAAATTGGGTTATTTCAAGTTGAGACTTATTTGTATGCCATTAGTGATTTTTATATACTAATTGTATATACTCGTATTACAAGGAGAAGTTAGATTTTTAAAATATTATATCTTATAGAAATAACGTTATATGGCGATCAAGTTTAATACAAAATGTTGAGTTTCTTTATCACTATGAATTTTTCTAAGTGTTAAATGTTTCCTTTTTGTTTTATTACGAAAAGCTTATTTTTTAAATAAAAAAAATAAGAGCACAAATAGGTATCAACGCTTCCAAATAAATTCATAATTTATATATTTTTATATATAATTGTATCATATTTTATTACCCTTAGCTTATATTAAAAGTTATATTATCTGAATATTTACTTGCCGAACCGATCCATTATTATTAATCATAATAATCAAAATCACTAAGTTCTTTATACTTCTAAAATTATTTTTTCTTATTAATACTTCTTTATTATTGAAAAACTTTTTAATTTTCTACTAATTAAAAATAATAAGCTTCTATCTGTTTAGATGACATTAGGCCATTTGAGATTGAGACTCTTATTTCTATGTTGTTTAGTGATTTATATTTACTAATTATATAGTTACTACTCGTGTAACAAAAGCTTTTAGATATGTAAATAAAGTGTGCAAAATCAAACGATACTAAAATTTAAAAACAGCGTTTTATCTAAATTGTGATCGCGTTATATTTAATGGAAATACATTATAGTTAACCGCTTTTTTATTTTTTGAAATAATTTTTTATTAACTACGTTTGTATATGATTTCATTGTTTAACATTAATATGTCATTCAAGTTTGGTAGTAAATATAAAAAAGTTCTTTATAAAAATAAGCTTCTAAAACCTGTAATAAAAAGAAAGAATTGTAGTATTCATGTGGTTTTAGTAATCAAATATATTAACTAATGCAATGAAATTTCTCATTATTTTTTTTTTCAAACACAACGTTAAAGATTTAATGTTGTCTCTTGCTGCAATCTATGAACTCGGGAAAAAAACACACACCTAATATAGCTCCTAAAACAAAAACTGTTTCTTTTTTATCCATTATGAATTTTTTTTTCTAAGCAACTAGTTTTATCGTAGCCCAGGGCGTGAGAATTCTAGGTTTAGAGAACCATAGTAAGTTTTGCAAGATCCTTTTCTTAAAACGTTAATGACATATATAAAATGCTGAACCTTCTTTTTTCCCTCTCTTTAGTACTCTGTTTTTTCCTTCAACGTGCGTGTCCAACACAGATTACTGTCGACACATAAGTTGATACTCATAGTTTATAGCGCATATATTCTTGATTCTCGACCATTTTTTTGCTGGGTGCCCCCCCCCCCAAACTATATAAAAAGTAAAATAGATATATGTGTTTTTTACAAACTTTTTGATGCTTATTGAAACAATACTTATCATTTGTTTTTGGTGTTGTGTGGGTATTCTATTTTAACTTTTTGTCTTAGGTAAGAAACTGTTAAATGTTTGATCCAAATTCAACGTATTTAACACATCTAACTACCGTTTATAAATATTTCATTTGAATAACGCTTAAAATTTAAAGAAAATCTACATGTTTTGTTTTAAAAAAAATGCACGGGAAATTCAGAAATTTAATCTAAAAACAGAATTTTATATATTTATTATAATTACATATGATTGATAGAAAATGATGTCATCTGAAATATTTATGAAAAAAAAATTAATGCATTTCAGTAGTTATTGGAGTGAAAATAACATTGCCTCTGAATATTGTTGATTTACTATGTTTGTCTGAATCTGTTTGATTTACTATTGTATTCTGGAAAAATCTGGAAAGTACAACATATATTAAAAATTGTAAACTATAGATTCCTTCAAATTATCTTCAACAAATTTATGCAAAAATAAAAAAAAAATTTTCAAGTTATAGACCATTTCTCAGAATTATATATTAAAACATAAGCAAGCACTCACGAATCTTTTTCTATAAAAAAAAATCTTTGAATATTATTTTTAGTTATTAAAACAAGCAAATGAAATTAATGAATTCTTTTGAATGTGAGAAAACGCTATTTCGGCATCGGAAGTTCTATAATTGTTGCTAATGAATTGCATGATATTTTATTGGCTTACGTCGCTGGAATGCTGGTATCGTTTGTACTTAACAGTATTGCATTCTAGCTGCAGGTTTAAGATTAGACGTGAATCAAAAAAATAATGAGCATAAGCGACTTTTCTAGAGTATTGTCATGGATGGATATACTGTGACTTGGTAAATTTAAGTTTTTTTTAAATGAGAGTTATTAGAAAAAAATATGAATATTATTTCTTATTTCTTTTATTTATACTTATAATTTACTGCAAAAAAGAAAAGTTGTAAAATGAGCTATATACTCCCGAAACTTCCCTTAACACCTGGGTTTCTTTCTGATAATTAGTTTCCAACTTCTTTCCAACCAAACAAAACGTATTTAGGCAATTTAAGTAAACTTAGGAAGTGGTTTGAATAGATATAATCAAATCGTATAAAAGTGACAGATAACTGAATTGAGACAAGTTTACGGTAATAGAAAGAGCGCTTGTGTGAAGTCGCGTGTCTACGTGATTAGTTGAGACTAGGACCCGACGCTATCTGTTTGATTTACTATTTAGCTATTTGGAGGATGTACTAACATCGTATTTCGGTAAGCGTTTCCTTGGTATATTATATTAGTTATTAGTTCTCGTATTCGTGGTAAAAAACTTGAAACTGTGATTGAGAGCAATCTTCTTATTAGAGAATTAATAAACTCTATTTTGAAATATAATTGACCATTTTAATTACTTTATTTGTGCTTGAAGTAAAAATTTAGATTTTTGATTCGATTAATATTTAAGATGACAGATGAGACGGGTAATAGGATTACGCTATAAGGTTTTAAAAAGTTAATAAGAAATTTAAAATGAGAGATGCATGGGATTGCATTAACTTCAGAACTGTTTTAGTTTCCTATTCGACTTTTGTAGTAGATAAGCATACAAAAATAGTTCTAATTTCACTAGTCAAGTGGTTATCTTTTACGATTTATTAATATTCATGCAACTAGAAAAATTTGTTCACACTTATTGTTCACAAAAAACTTGCTTGTTTACCTAAAAACGCTTTGAGAGTTTACTGCAAATTCACCAACGGTTTATAATTATTTTCATCAAAAAACAACGAATATATAATATTTACTAAGTTTATTTCTCATATTCTGATCTTTTAGTTTGTTGTCGAGTTCCAGATGCAGTAGATCAGTTTTTTTTTTTTTAAAAAAAAAGATTTAGTTGCATTTTTGTGTTTCTGTGAAAAGGTTGCTAAATAAAATAAATGTAAGAGTGGTTTAACTTCTAGAAAATCAGATGAATTCTAGAAGGATCTTCTCAAATTAGTCTTTTTACACACACAATTTTTAAAATTAGTATTTTAAAAACTTCCTTTAAAGTTCGAAAATAGATTTAATTTTCTGTCTGTGCATGGTTAGCCGACTATTAGTAATTTGTCGAAGGGTTGCTTCTGTGCATACTTTTTCTACAAGTGTATTGTGATTTAAAATTGCGTTCCTTATGTTCCTAGTCACGAATGCAATATTGCTGTAAATAATTAAGCGTATTTATAAGAGAAAGAAAAGCGATTTAATCATTGAATTATTGAAAAGTCAGATAGTGAATTATTTTCATTCAAGTTTACAGATCTCGGATTAAATATCACAAAGATTGCATTTGTGAGTTCAAACTCTCCAAAATCAACGAAGTTTAATTAAATAAATGTTTTTCCTTTCAGATTATAAGTAAAACTTATATAGCTTTTATGCATTATTACAATATATTCAGAAATATCGAGGTACCAATAAAAAGCAAATGAATCCCATGGTTTGCTAATCACTCGACTGTGAAGGAAGATATTTTCAAAAATTGTAAGAATGATTATATTATTTCCCTTAGAAACATAAAACAAAAGCGCTTTTGCTCTCGATGATCTTAATTAAGCTTCCGAAACGTTCTGAAAGTACTGTAGGTTTGATGAAGTTGTAATATTTTAAAGCCACATAAATTAATCTCGATACATTTTTAGAGTACAATTTTTTTCCTTTTTTATATTATCACCTGTTTTTTCGACTGCTTGAAACTTATCAAAATGTTTTTGACCTTACTATAGAAATTTCTTTGTATAATGTAGATGAACTGTCTGGTCGTTCCTTCCTCTATCTTACTGAGGGTTTACAGAACAATATTCTTGTTCAGTCATCAGATATTACAACTAAGAATAGCAAATCTTCCAGAAATGGCCTTTCGACTCACAGCGGGATACAATAAGTTTTCTTCAACTTGGAATTTTTTTTTTACCTGTCAGAAAAAAGGGGTGGAAAACTTTCGTTTCTATTGAACTTGGTGTCATTGGCCTTCAAATACAGCTGAAGTTGCTCTCCTTAAATATACCTCCAACATTCTCCATGACCTTTTCTCCTGCATCCCTTTCATCTTTACGTATTCTCGAGTCAGTGGTTATAGAGATCATTAATCAGTGACATCACAGAATGAAAAAGAAATTACTTACAAGACGTTATTTACTTGGCCGTGTGCTAGAGCTTCGCCTTCCATCTTGTAGAAAACTTCATTGTTGCCATAATTGGGGGCAAGCCTGCTTTTCTCGGTATTTAACTTACAACTTTCACGTGACCTGTTTAGGATGTGAAGCGATTGGTTTTGTCCATTGTTTTATTGACCATCTTAATTGTTTGTCTTGGAAGTAAAACTACGAGCTTTCTTTTTAATTACTAACAGATTTGTTTTTGGAACTTTCTTGGCGAGATTATCTCGAGCTTTACCGCGATGTAGCTATCTTCAAAAAATTACATTTTTCTTTTCTTTTCATGTCTCTCTGTAATTAAAATCAGCGATGCAGAACCTTTTAGTTCCAATCGGCTGTGTACTGCAATGTAAGTCACGTCGATTTATTTAAAAAAAGAAAGCAAGGGAAATATTTATTATTTGAGGTTCTAATTGCTCTAAATTTTATTGTGGAATCGGATTCCGAGTAAGGATTTACATGGAGTTTGATTCAAAAATAAAAAAAAGGAATCTTTTATTATCATTAATGAAAGATTCGGGAATTTTTTTTGTAGTCTAAATCATTGAGTATTTCTCTGACAAGCACCGGACTTTGCGGAAACAATATCTTAGAGTTAATGATCTGTAGTATTGCCTATATAAAGGTTTCAGGCAGAAGCAAGAATAGAATGAAACATTTGTAGAATTATTGAGAATTTTTGTATCTAGTATCCATGTTGCTAAAAATAAAAAATAATTCCTATTTGAATTGAGTTTGGTAAGTTGAACTTTCAAAATACGCTAAAGTTTTTTTAAAATTTTATTATTTGATTTATTTTCATTATCGCAAACTTTTTTTTGTTTTGTTTAAAAAAGGAAGGAACAAGAAATATTCTTTTACTACAATATTTGGATGGGATCGGGAGATGCCTTTCATCTCTTGTACAAATGAGCTCGAAGAATTGTGGCTTATTTATGTAAAATCATTATGCTCGAAGAACGCGATGTAGATCAGGGAAACTTACAAACATTGTAGATGATTATTTGGTGCAAAAATATAAATTACTTAAAATGTATACGGAGCACTTGCAGCTTGTTTTCTAAGCTCTCCAAATCCTTTAATCCGTTAGATTTCTTTTGAGTGCACATGATAACATTAGATGATATACTTGTTAGATTTCACAGACAGTGTTATTCTAAGATATCAATATTACTTCAGAAATTTACAAAATCATGTTACAAGATAGAGTGTACAAAAACTCACACAGATGATATATTCCAAGGTTAGAATATTTATTTTAAACCTTAAAAAGGACAAGGCGCACAAGTTGTTAAAATTATGGAGTATTTTACTTTCGTTAAAGATTACATTTTTATTTAAGTGATGGCACTCGTAGTGATTTGCTTTTAATGAGGATCATGACTTACTAGACTTTATTTAAATCTTAGTTTTCCCCATCGTATGGTTTCATTTTTATTGACGATTGAATCAAGAAATTTGTATTTATTTAGAAAAATGGGGAAAAGGGAGTTCCGAGCTTCTGAGCAAACGCTTATATCAAAAAGGCTTAACACCAAAAGCGATCAAAGCTAAGTTGAATGGAGCTCATGGCACATCTATTCCTGTGTTTGCAACTATTTTCAATTGGGTAAATGAGTTTTAAATAAATAAAAAAAAGACCCACAAAACATGAACATCGACAAAACACATCCACAAAAGATGAACATCGACGAAACACATCCACAAAAGATGAACATCGTTTAATGGAAGGGAGTACCCCCGGAATAATTGACAAAATCCACAATATGGTTTGAGTGACTGACGAATCAAAGTGTTCGAAATAGATTGAGGCCTCTGACATATCACAAGGTACAGAGTTTTCAATTCATCTCGAAAAACTGGGAGTGAAAAAAAATCTTCACAAGATGGGTTTGCTCTGAGAGGAAAATAAACGCAATCGTGTGGTCGACTCTGAGGCTGATTCGTCGTAATGCTGATTAGTTTCTGCGTCGATACATACCTGAGGGGCGAAAAGTGGATAATATACTACTCTGCAGGGACAAAGGAACAGTCAAAACGGTGCGTTTTTGAAGGCGAACGGGCTCCGAAAAAACAAAGACGGTGAAATCGGCCTGCAAAATAATGGCCACGATTTTTTGAGATGCACGGGGCTTCATTTACACCGATTACTTAGAAAGTAGAAAAACAATAACTGGAGAGTATTACCTTTTGCTGTTGTACCGGTTGAGAGCGAAGAAATCAAGAAAAAATGTCCCTTTCCATGAATAAAAAGCGTGGGTGCACACCTGTATAGTTTCGATGGCCAAAATAACGGAATTTAAGTTCGAATTAAAATTCACCGAAATAGGAACTCAGTGACTTTTTTTTTTTAAATTTCTAAATTTTTTAAAAAAAATGGTTCGGCTGATAACGGTTCACGTCGAACAAAGAGTCATCGCCCAAACAGATGTCTGTACTGAGGACCTTAAAAAGTTTGATAAAAATGGCTGGAAAAAGGCATGTAACGAAGAGGAGTTAGAAAAACAAATGAAAAAAAAAATTATTTAAAATAATTTGTTTCTTTATCTTTTTCTAAGATGTTATAAAAATATATCTAAAATAATTCGTTTCTTTATCTTTTTCTAAGATGTTATTGATCGAACTTCGAACATTTGAATGTATAGAAAAGGTATAAAATCGTTCTTACAATTGTTTTACTTTAAAAACCAAGCTGTTTTAAAATTAAACAATAAAGAGCAGTGATAATAGGAATGATACAGAGTTCCATCAAATAAAAGATGAGATTTAAAACGAATCGATATTACTGTTATCATGCTAGGAATATTTAAACGTGATTTGTGATTTTATGTATTACGATATTCTATAACCGCTCGTTATACCAGTGTTTTTTTTTTTAAAAAATTTTAAGCATGGTTATTAATATATTAATTACTTTTAAATGACACTCGTTCTTTTGATTTTAGCAAAAACAAACATTATCACTTAAAGTTACCTTTCTTGGGTATTTCTTTTTAGTAATATTATTATTCGGTATCAAATATAAACTCATTGCTCTTTCCTTCTTCCACCAGTGTCTCATATTAGAATGTCGAAAAGCTAGGTATAAAGCAAATTTCATTTTTCAAAAATAAATTGTTCTTAAATATCCTTATCGGAGTTTCATGGAATGCATTGTCTGAAATATTCTAATGACTGTTTATTATGAACTAATTATGATCAATACCATAAAATATAATGAGTATATATAGTAGTGAGAAAAACTTGAGTAACTGAGTGACAGTAAATTCACTCTGCAGAGGCACAATGTAATAACTAACACTTAAAGATAGATGAAAGCGTAGTAGCCCAAATATGAATTGTACGCATACATTATGGAACAAAGCAGAAAAAGGATTTTTTGACATTGTAATGGCGGTAATAAGAATCTTTGTCTGGCTATGAGGAAGAATATCAATCAAAATTCCCCTAGTAAGGGATATGACTAGGAAATTCGAGTAGTATAACAATCATTCCCGAATGTCCTGGGAATTAAAAATATAGTTAATTTTGTACAATGCCTTAATTTGTTATAGATGCATATTAATACTACCGAGAATTTCTGACAGTGAGAAATGAATTTTATTACATATAAAATTACCTTTATGGCTAAAAGAGGTCTATTATTATAGTTTCGTAGTATCATAGCTGCTGAAAGTACATACAAATAAAAGTTATAAAATAAAATGCATTTTGAATGGATTTTCTTCAGAACAGTGGCCCCCAAACTATTTTGGTCGTGGAGCCCCAAAATTTGTTGCCAATGATCGCGGAACCCTGAATATTTTTTTTTATAATTAACGACTTTTCGAAATTAATATCTGATATTAAGTGAAACAAGTATTATTTTGGTATTTCAGATTTTATTGAATTAAGCAAAACTTTAAAAAAAAAAAATAAAAAAAAATCAATTCACCATAGAAATAATTAATAAAAATGCAAAACATAAACTAAAATAAATGGAAAATCTTTATTGTGAAGGATGCACCTGCTTCCTTGATTCCATGATTCTCTTAAAATTAGGCGTTAGGTTCGATAACTGAACTCACATATCTGATGTAATATCAAGTTTGTTACAATATTTGGTTTTTGTCGCAACATATTTTGAAAATCCGGCTTCGCACAAATAAGTGGTTGCAAACACCATTCTTATTTTTTTTAATCAAATAAAATTTGTCTCGCGGAACCCTAAAATTTTTTAAGGGAACCCACTTGGGGACCACTGCTTTAGAAAGACTGATTCGAAATTAATAGATAAAAAGAACAATATTTTTTTCTTTATCATGTAATTTAATTTGTGATATTTTTTTTGTTGTATCGAAAACTAATTACTCTCCTTATATCTAATTTTTATTGTTGTTGAAAGTTGTTCAATTATTTATTAATGATCTACTGACATACATATTTGTATTATTTAAACTTAAATATAGGTATCATACTCTTAGAAATGAATGCACGTTAACCACCGTATCAGTGATTGATCACAGTTCGTGAAAGGAGAAAGCTATTGTTTTAAAAATTTATTTATTGTTTTGGTCTGACAGCTGTGTGGATGTGCGTGTTCTCTTTTAGTTTTACCATCAATTATATCCAAGTTAATTTTATTTACAATTTTGTTGAACTATCAGATGTTAATTCATTTCTTCATATAAGTATCCAATTTCTTTATCTTTTATCGAATCTTGGTACGAGCACATTGTACATTATGTACAATCTATATACATTGTACTGTACGAGACAATAAGCTATTTTCACTTCTCAAAAAAAAAAAAATCTAGTCAGCTAACTTTTTGAAACCTTATCTATTTTAAATTCGACCTTTAGAAATTTGTTTAGATGAACCGGTTATCTACGTTATACGAACAGAAATAAATCCTTTGTTTGTTGTTCAGATGAATTTTTAGCCATTCTGATGAATAGTGAAAATTCATCTGATTTCATATATCATTTAATAACCGATTAATCTCTATTTACTTTAAAGGTTAGTTGATTTATTTACTGTTTTCACTTCATACTGTAAAATCCAAAAACAATTAGCTTCTCCTCTTCCTTTTACAACTTATTTTTAAATTTTCCTTAAATTCCTGAAAATACGGCCTTTCAATTATTTGTTCCATTGATAACTGCTCATTTCATGACTTTTCAACTCCTTCCATTCCTTTTGATTTTTTAAGTCAAATATTTAAAAAAAAAATTCATAATCTTCGTATTTATTAAGACTTCATACTCACGCACGCTGTTGTGCTTTTGAAATCTGACTTTGTATAAAACTTTTTAGAAAACTACCAGTCAAAGAGTTTGATAAAAATTGTCAAAAAATCAAAAAAATTAATTAATTTTTAACCATCTCTTGAGTGTTTTATTGAATTTAAATGATGATAAAAAATGCGGGTAAAAAAGATGATCCTGTGAGAAATGCATAGTGTAACGATATTTTTTTTTTGTCATTGCGCTATGCGTTTCAAATAAAAACGCATTGAAAAGAAATAATGATAGGAGGAGCATAAGCTATTTCATTCAGTGCCTTTCTAATAACGGTTACAAAAAAGTTATATTTATTTTTACCGAACGAACATGAAATATTTACAATAAATTAAGTTGCATTAATTTATAGTCAAATTCCACACCATGGTTTATTTATTAATCTATAATTTCTATAATGTAATCTATAATTTGCTTCGTGTTTGTTTCGATAACCCTAAATAATTAGAATTTATACTAGAAATTTTTTCTACGATAGAAGCGATACATGTTGTAATTGTCACTTTAAATGCTATAAGGAATTCTCTGATAGAACGCCATTTTTTCTTGCAGAATTACACATGAACAAATCGCGATTGCTTTTTGTTCAGTATTTGTAGTTTGTAATTCCAACTTCTAACGAGTATTAAAAGAAAAAAATTTGAAAGATTTTTTTAATATGTTGATTTTGTTACAGAAAATAACTAATTGTTAAAATATATTCAATATTTTATATCTGTTACAAATTTATAAGCCAATGACTAAAAGTATAGGGTGTATTTTTTCATCGCCTTAAAATTTAGCAATAATTAAAATTCACATTTTTTTCTTATTATTCATATATTATGGTAATAATATAGTGCATAATTATATACCTCTTTCTGTGGAAACCATCCATGATATGGTAAGTCTACACAAGATCTCTAGAATTACATGTCAAATTTAGAATTTGATTGAACTAAAATTTTTTCAGCTAAATAATCTTGCATATAAATATGTATATTCTAAAGAGCTCGATTTTTTAATATATTATGCTTCGAATCTTATGATATTTGTTCACAAGTTATTTATAGAACAATGACTTCAAAGAACTATATTAAAAAAAAAAAAAAGTGGAGAATAAATGAACCAAGAATTAGTTTTCATTGTATACAGGAGAGGAAAAGATGAGATAAAAAATAACGTTACCGAATTAAATCAGTGTCTTGTATTTCATAATTAATGTTTGACCTTGATTCAGTAATAATCCTTAGCTTTTTACATAAGTGCAGGAGATATTCATTTATGAATGTGTTTCTGTAGCTGTTTTATACTCTATTAATATTATTTTAAATCTTTTTTTTCGGAATACAAAAAGTAATTACATCTAATCATGCTATTTTACTAGAGATAGTTGGACATTTAATGACACTTATTTTGCTTTATAAAAAGAATTGTTCTTAATCTCTGATTGTTTTTGATTTTTGCGGCATTATAATTAATGCATGTATTAATACAGTTATGTTTAATTTGGTGAACTTTTTATTCTTGAGTAATTAAAATAAAACCAGTTTGTTGATTTTTAAGTTAAGTATGCATGTTCTTAAAATTTATTTTTTAAATTTTAAGAAAACTTTTTTTCCTAAAAAGTAAATCTTAGAAATGAGTACGATTAAATGTATCAATTTATGGATATTCAGTTTGTTGTGGAAAGCTTAGTTAAAATGCTAAAATTTGATTACAATTTTGCGTTGGTTATCACTTTTTATTTTCTTATGTTTTTCGTTCTTTAAAAATAATTTTAGCTTCCTTAATTTAAAACAGATATATTGCAATATTTTGCTTTTTTCTTTTTATAATTTTTCATTTTAAAGTAATCTCCGATTTGTGTTTAATTTTTCCCCATAATTTTGATAAGTTTTGACTTTTGATTTATTTTAAGGTGTGTTATAGTAAAATAATCACAGTTATATAGGATGTGGGCGAGAATTTTAGAATTCCATTGAATGTGAGATTTTTTTATAATTCCTTGATGCTTATTAATATAAACAGATACAGTTACACTACTGTACTGCATATTTTTATTATATTTAGTAGAAGATCATATTGATTTTTAATGAGTCCCTAACCTTTCAAATTTGTAAAACCTCACTCGTTCTGCACTAAATAAAATTAAATCACATGATATTTTTAATGAAAGGCCTGGACTTTTGGTGATCGTGTTTTCATCCCATTATTTTGGGGGATAGTTTTTCTAAACATGGCGGATGAAGTCAGTTGACCTTGAGTGACGGCGGCAATTCGAACCCTCGTTTTGTTGGTCCAGAGAAAACTCGTTCGTCTTCTTTTGCAGAGCATTTGACAACTTTACCAAAATTGATTCTCCCTCGGGTTAGTTATTCAAACATTTAAATTTTTTCCGTCGTTGTTGAAGATAGCCTTCTTACACTCTCCCTCCAGTATCATCCTGATGATACAAAGAGGAAGTAACACTTCCCGGTCACCACATCAGGGTTATGTTTCTGCCTTGCCACTTAGAAGGATGATTTTTTCTACCCCGTGGCGGACGAGGCAAATTGACTTTGAGTAATGCTAGAGCTTCGAACCCTCGATTTGTCGGTCTGGAGAAATCTTGCAGTGCCTTTGTCAACTAAGCTAACAGGTATTCACCATTGGGACAGTTAAAAAAAAAAAAAAAAAAACCCATTCTATTTTCGTTGTTGAAGACAGCGGTCGCAGACACATAGAACTTTATCCGATTCTATTTTGTGAATTACTGAAATAGCATTTTTAAATGCATATCAATATACTTGTTGAACAATTTCTTTTATCTATTATTATTTATGTATACGTAAAAGTTATAAAAGAAACAGTCTCTGTATATATATATATATATATATATATATATATATATATATATATATATATATATATATATATATATATATATATATATATATATATATATATATATATACTCTCATGATCCTACCGGCTTTAAATGTATAATATCGCTCTTCTCATTTTATAAAACTGTCGAAACCAATTCAGTTTTACAGAATTAATTTTGTACTGGAGAGATTCATTTCCACTCCACCAGTTAGTTTTGGGCTGTTGTATATGTTAGGCAACTTAGAGATGAGGAAGAGGTATGAAAAAGAGCGTTTTTTTGTTGTGTTTTGTATATACCAGGAAAATTCCATATGAGGCGTCAAGCACGTGGCAATTTATGATGGGAGGATTTCAGCAAGGCCAACCGCTACCTGCATATGCGCAAACTTGCCGCGCTGGCAGCGCGTACGCGCTTGCCAGCCAGGCGAAAAAGAACATTTGTAAAGGCTGTACGCGCAGCGAAACGCGCGTGGCGGTTGCTTTGGCGCCGCTGCTGCACGCCGTGATTAACAAAGATGTTATGTTGATCGAAAATAAAAAAAATTTTAAAAGAAAAATGTTGTTTTCAATGTTAGACTTCGGGTGATGATCGTGTGTTATAATATATATACTCATCATATATATATAATATATATATATATTTTTTTATTATGTTATATAAATATACTTCATGATATCTTTATTCTTATACAATTTTTTAGTTCCACGCATTGTAGAGATTGGTAAAGTCAGTCGATATTAATTGATCATGTCATAATTTGAAATTTGACTAAAAATTTAAAAGTATAAGGTTCGATATTTAATCTTGTTAGAAAAGTGAGGGAAGTAATATATAACTATACTGACGAGTAATTAATAAATTACCTTAACTATCAATTCTTTAATTAGAGCACTTGCATTACAATAGAATTTTTTTTTTTTTTTTTGTAGCTTGGGGAAAAGAGCATTCTTAACTTATAAAAATGATATCAGTGTTCATTCTAGACAGGATATGCATGAAATGTTCACTCTGCTGTGCTTCGATAGTATCTTTTATTTTTTATCCATATATTAGCCTCAACAATATTAATTACAATACATCCTACTTTATAATTAAACTCATATGTCATGATTGAAATACTTTTGTAAGTTTCCTTCCTCATTTAACTAAATCGATATCCATTTATGATATAAAATACTTTTTTTTTTCTCGCTTAGAATAAACCTTGAATGTATTTAAATGTTTTTCTTATCTTCTGGCATTGAAAATAATATGTGACAAGAATTGTATTAAAAAATTGAATTATTCTTGCTTATATAATGAAAGAAGTCTTATTCTTAAAACTAATATCTGTATAAATATCTTAAACGATTTTTTTTTCACTGCTACAGAATAAAAACTAGGTTTGCAGAGCTCATTAAATAGCTATATGATGCCATATAATTCTAATTAGAATTTGATAACGATAAGAATTATGTAGTTCCATAAATTTTATTTTGAGATGAAATTAGACTGTTTTGAGAGGCAAAATGACAAAAAGAGCTATAGAGCATTAATTTGAAGTTTATACATGTTTTCAACATTATATTTTTTGATATATGCAAAATGGTTTTAAATTATTTTTTTAAAGTCTGAAAATAGTAGAAGTAATATCAGTTTAGGGGCGTTAATGCCAATAAAAAGCAAGCCCGCCAGAATATATGCCTTAAAATGTAGAAAAAATGAAGTCATTTATTCTGCAAGAATTACAATGAAGAATAAGATACATTTATAGATAACGAATGATATATATATTTATAAATACATTCTTTATATACACTATATATAGCCATATATAGTTGCATAAAAAATGAAATTTCTTCCCCCTTCACTTTCCTTTTCAAATTTGAAATTCTTTGGAAGATTCAAAATCTATAAACGTAAGTTTCAATTCAGGTCTTAATTTCATCATTTTAGAAATAATAACTATTCATTTGGGACTTCTTTTTTTTACTCAATATCTATAATCTTTTTTCCATTTCAATTAGTCTATTGTGGTAACTCTACACAATTTGACTTCTGAGTATATGGGTGGAATCCTAGTCTGATAATAATTAGTAGTGTTGATGATAAGGGTAAAATATGTTTAAAAGTTAAAATAAAATTTGTTACATTAAACTTACATTTACATTAATTTTATTCTTGAATAGTTAAGAAATTTTAAGAATTGGAATTATTTTATTATGTATTTTTCTTTTATTTAAAATTTGAAATAATTTTCTGTATCGTAGTGTTTTTTTGAACGAGATTTATTTTAATTTAAGACTGTTCACGATTATATATTCAATACAGTTTAAAAAAATCAACATGTTCATTTTATATCAAAATATTACAAGATTTGTAATTTTTTTTTAAAATATTTTCGATGTTAAATTACAACATTTATATAAAATTTTATCATTATTTCTAATCTAAAGCTTTAAATACATTCTAAAATATGTCGACTGAGTGCTGCAAACATTTGTAACTTTTCAATTTTTTAATGGTTCTCTTAAACTCATATTGTATGTCTGGGTTCAAAACTTCAACAACTTCTCTCCATTTTAAACCGGAACTGACAATTCGACACACAGAGTTTTTGGTCTATTACGATTGTTTACTAAAGAAATAATAGATGTAATTGATTCAAAACTAATTGTTAAAATTAAATTTACACATTTCTCAAAAGTCGACAAATCAGATAGCAAATTAAGCTAAAAAAAAATTTACGTTTTATTTCGAATGAAAATTGGAATACAGCCGAATGTTGACAAATTATTAATCCTAATATGTGAATAAATTCTATGTCTGACCAACGTTCTTTGCTCGAAATTTAAGGTGATTGAGTTCATTATAGTTACCAAGTGTAAGTTTGAAAGAAAACCATGGTAAAAAACTGTTTTTTTACTGGGTGATATATTATTGTGAGCTTGGATTTTGTAGACAACTTGTATATATAATGAGAATATTTCTTTCTCAAAAAAAAAATCAATAAAAATCGTCGAACGATTTTCTAGATAGCAATATTCACAACCACATGAATTCAAATGATTACAATGTTTTTTTTTTTATTATTGTACTAATTTTTGATTTTGAAACATATAGTTAATTTTACACTTCGTTTGTTATTTGAATACTGCAGTTTTCGTGAAGAAATATCGCTTATCTGATGCTGTGTGGAGGATGAGTGCTGAGTTCAGTTTGGAACAGCCAGCTGATATGACATCAAAATGGAGATGCGATCTCGACTTCACTTTACAAGTAATCTCCATATATGAGTGGGTCTGTGCTGAAATCAGATGAAAATTGACATCAGTATTTGAGAGTCTTTTTTTTGCATTGAGATGCATTTTTTTTTATAATCGTTATATAATTTAATTAGAAATTGCCTTATTTAACTGAGAAATAAAGTGGACCGAAATTTCTTATATCCTCTCCACAGCACCTTCAATTAATTATTTAAAATTAGGAGCATTTCAGCTTTCCCCAAATTTTTAAAAAACTTAAGTTGTTGTTCTTTATATATTTTTAAACACTAAAATTCAAAAAAAGCTATTTTAATATTTGCATAAAGTAAAAAAGTAAATGATTTGAATCTTCGCAAAATTCCATGTGTCAATTCCATTTCAGACTTTGTAAAAATTTCAATTACAGTTTCATCTATAGATATATTTTAAATTAAACTTTATATTATTATTGATAACAGTTCTGCGTTAATGATTTTTATGGTCATATTTAATTTTAAGAAATTAATTTATTTTGCTTCATTCTATTGTGGAAATTCGGTTGTAGAAATCAAATACTTCTTTCAAAAGTACGTCACAATTATACTCACAACCAGTTTAGAAAGATTTCTTAGCTTTGAAGGTCTCGCTTCCCTTCATGTTCGAAGAGTAGTGAATGCTATATGCAACAATCCTTTCTCCTTCACTGTTACCAACAATTGACAATTGCAAGTATGGTCCTGCTGCAGTATACTAGCGACAGAATCTTACAACGCCTTAATATAGTGAAGTAAGTCATACAATATTTTGAAAAAAATTCATTTTGTATATATTTAATGTACATTTCAGTAACACATATACAATAACGTAAGTAATAGTTTTCTGATTTTTTAAAAACTATTTTCTTTTAACTTCGAATTTATATCTTTGTAAAATCTGAAAAAGCTGGCACTGCTTTCCTCTTCAAATTATAGCATTGTTATAAGACTACACGTTCATTTACAACTATCTTTTTCCTTTTCTATAAATTATTTGGTGAAAGGGTTTTATGGGACAGCTGTCTTTCTTGATAACAATATGAGGTTTGTCTATTCTTAAAAACAATTAATATTTTGAAAAATAGCATTTTTTAATAAATTAAATGCATTTAATATTCACAAAAATCATATAGTTTTGTGAACATACTACATAAAAAAATATATTCAACGGGAGGGAATGGGATCTTTTAGGTGAAATTCTGATTATTCAACGTTGTTTTAATATAGGAGAAGCGCCGAAAGGCGCACACACCAGAAAGAAACCGCGCCGCCGCGCATTGCGACACAGCGCCGTACCTTGCTGGCTGGCACACTTTGTAGCGCAAAAGCGTATACACTGTTGCCGCTGCCACCGCCGTACGCTGGCCCCGCGCGTACCGCCAGAACGCGGCGCGCGACGCTGCCACCCTTTGCCAGCGAGCACCGCGCAGCGCCGCGCTGCCAGCATCGCACCATGCCATGTTTTGCGCCGCGCCAAAACGGCCCCACGAGGTTGTGGCATTTGGACTCATGGTACGAACTTCGTCAGTTGACAAGGTGACAGCGCCTGAACAGGCATTCTCCTCAAACTTCACATGCACGCACAATGAGACAGGATTTCGATGAATTTAGAGTACATCATACCATTCTTTAAGTAACATCATGCCTCAGTCGATAAAACAACGCTATTCAGCAAGACAGACCATGATATTAACATATTTCATCCTACTGGAACCAATACATATTTACATTTGTCAGAGACTAAGTTGTATGTGGTGTGAGATACTGGAAGCTGAGGTACTTGGCATTATAAACCTCAAATGTTGAAACAAAGGAACAAAATTACCATCCATCTATAAATGCTCTCAAATGTTACTTCAATCATAAATGGAAAAAACAAAAATATCGAATATTCTAATACAGACTTGGTTTTTTAGCAGCATTAAAATGACGCATTTTATGACATGTTTCAAAATGTAAGACTCAGTATTTAGCCATTCTGCCGTTTAACCAACACAGTACTTTTTCTAAAAGCTAAATGTGTTTCAGTTATAGCTCACTTGTTCTCGAAGACAAGACTAACAACAGAACATTGTTGGGGGAGGTATAACACAAGATTTCAATGAGAGAATCAAAATGTTCTTTTAACATGCTGTTAAAATCGTGAAATAATATATATATATATGTACATATATATATATATATATATATATATATATATATATATATATATATATATATATATACCTATATATAATATATCTTTACAGGATCAAATTATTTATTTAATTTATGTTTACAGGATCAAAAGAAAAGCCATGAGTGATATAACTTCACCCAAACACAGACATAAGATGAGGAATAGTGATTGCTCCAATTCATCTCATTCAAAGTTGGTGAAGTTTGCCAAAAAAAAAAAAAATTGGGAATGACTTAACTTTTAATTTAATTTTTTGAAAATTCAAGTGTTACGAAATTCATCTTTGGAAATGCAGAACCTCTTTTCTGAACAAAGATATATATTAAAGATGACATTATTACATACTACTAATATGTGGTTTAAAATATTTATAAATATAAGTCATCTATGTTCACTTTATAACTAAATTTCTATTCATTACTCTTACTTAAAATGACCATATCTTTTTCTGCTTCTGATATTAAATTTTAATATACAACATAAATGTTGTAATCATAAAATCACATTGTATGTTAAAGAAATTATACAGGATTTTGAGAGTATTCTCTGTCTCTGTGCTTATAATTTTATTGTAAACTATTGAATGATTTGAAGTTAAGCCATTTTATATTTTTTTAAAGATAGTTGAATTTAAACAAAAGGTGAAATATTCCATAATGATGGAAGTATCTACAAATAACAGATTATCATTATTTTTGTTTTATATAAAATATTTCATTAAATTATTGCTTTAATAGCTTGTACTTCACATTTTGCATGGTCTTTTCTTGTCCTATTTATTCATAAGTTTTATGCGTATTGTAGAGTGTTTATATTCTTGATTTAAGTCCCCCTTTTTTTTTTCTTTTTTTTTAAAAAAAAACAGGAATATGGAAGTAAATGGAAGCTTAAAATGAAGATGGACCATTAGGCATTCGCATTGTTTCCGGCTGATGAGAGTCCTAAATGGGTAAAGATGTTATTTTGCATTTACACGGATATTTGAGTTATTGAACCAATAGAATTATTTATTTATTAGTTCAAATTAAATTTTTCAAATAGTAGGTACAACGAAACAGCGAGTACCAAAACTAAACAAGGCAACTGGCGAGTAAACACTGCATGTGACTGCGCCATTGCCGCATGCCAAAGCCCGTACAGCAAAAGGCTGCTTGCCGTACCATAACGCTTGTTAAGCGCCTTTTTACCGCCACGGCCAACGCAAACTTCGCGCCTTGCATGTTGCCAGCAGCAAAACATTTTGTACTGCTGCAAAACAAGAAATCAATTTAAAACATCACTTAATTGTTATTTAAAATAGAATTTTGAAATTTTTTAAAAAACAATTTTAACTTTGTTGTTAATAATGTTTAAATGTTTCAGCAATCTATAACAAATAATGGTGAGGATTATATGAATTGCAATTAAAGTTGAATTTGATTGTTGATTTTTGCTGAAATGAAATTCAAAACTTAAATATTTTTTTTTTATTTGTAGAAATAGTTATACGTATTAATATTTTACATCTTATGTAATAGATAATAAATTATTAAAAATGGCTTTAATTGAAAAGAGGAGTCAGTTTGCTTTAAGCAAAAAAAAAAAAAAAAATCGAAGGGAATATATTTTATTTAGGTATAGTGTTTTATGAAATTTAGTATTGGAAGTTGTTTAATTTTTTCTCTCTTCCACTTCGAATGTTATTTAAGATATTGTTGGAAGTTGCTTGGATTCGTTATTTATTTTTTTTTTTAAAGGTTGAATTACTTACAAATGTAAGCTGTTTTTCTAAAATTACATAAATTCTTTTTTATAGCAAGAATTACTAGTAATTCAACCTTCCCCTTTCAACACCTATATGCCGTACGCGCGTGCTTTGCCGCTTGAAAAATGATAAAAATAATGTCTCCTTTGACAATAAAGGCACCATAGTTTTTTTCTTCTATTTTTTAAAATCTGTTTACATTCTTAAATTATTATAAAACACGTTTTAGGTTTTGAATTAGACAGCATTATTAAAATTCAATATTACACAAGATGTTATATCAGAGTTGTGTGCAAAATAAAATATTAAAGATATGTTTGATGTATCATTTTATTACATTGTGGCGTTATTTCTCATTTTAATTATGTACACTAATCTCGCGTGCACACATGCTTGTGAAGCTTCAAATCTGTTACATCCATATGAACTTTTTTTAATATATATTCATCTGATTATTTCTATACTAATGTTGATATCAGATGCCTTATTGTATGATGCATTCTTTCTATCTGATACGGTATTTATAAATTCTTGTCATTACACAATTCTTATGTCATGTATAGTTCAAAACTTCAAACTACTAATTTATTTTTCAAGGTTTCAGGAATCTAGGTTTCAGCATTACTTCAAAAGTCTAATAATGGACCACCTTTTCTTGTTTAAACTTCTACCATGGGTGCCGCAGCACCAGATGACTTTGGCGAAGTACTTGCAGGTACGGCAATACCAACGCCTGCACGCATACCAAAGCATACGCGCCGTATAGCGGCTGGCCGCCACAGCCGCGCATGCCATTTGGCAGTAAAGTTGAAACATGCCAGCCCTCCGTACGGCATTTTTTGTTTCGTACCTGGCTACAGCAGTAAATATGCCAGCAATGGCAAGCTGGTATTGCCATTTGCAGGTATGCCAAAAGTAACATACTGGTAGCCACCGTAATTTAAAACCGCCGCGTGCCGTTGGCCCGCTGAACACAAGCCTTTTGCCGCCGTATACCTGCGCCGCGTAGTACCAGAACAAGTAACACCAGCGCCATGCCGCGCTGAAAATGTAGGCAGCATACCATTGCACAGCTGCGTGCGCCAGCCAGCACACATTTATTTTCAGAGTCAATAAAATTCGTCTCTAATTTAACACAGCACAAGTTTTGAGTATTCTGAAAGGTTCCTTATGGTAGACAGAGCTTGTTATTTCAGGCAGAGGCCTTTGTTTGTCACCTAGTCAGTTTACAAGACAACTGGTATTTAAAATTTCTAATTTTTTTTTTTATGAAATGCAAAATCTTGATAATGTAAAAGCTTGAATTAAAAAGAGGTCACAATACTAATATTGGCTTAAAAAAAAAAAAAAAAATCTTATAAAAATACAAAATGTCGTTTGATGTAGATTTTAGCTAAAATAATTATGGTAAATATAACTGTTTACTTTGGATCAATGTCATGATTCGGTCATATATACTTGAATGTTTCTGATAGTCCTGCTTCAAGTATTCATATAATAACGATCTGAAACTCCATCAAAAATTATATTCTGTAAGATAGATCAAAATATGATAGATACAGAACATTTAACTTCAACAAACCATATACATGCCATAAAATAAGTAATAGATGCTTAAATATCAATAAAAAGTGTGAAATAACGCATTTACATTTCATTTCAATTTCTCTCTATATATATAGATAGGAAACCATAGGTTTGAATAATTATTAATCATGGAATTCTTTTGCACATGTAAGTAGCGGAGAACTACTATATTATTTTAATGAAATGACAAGAATCTTACAGACAAAATTACTACGAAAAGAATCAAGCCCCAGTCAACTATCCATATTTTTCAAATTCTTTTGCAGGCTATGAAATGGTAACTATCTGGCTTTGACTGTTAAATTGCATCCATTACAGCAGAATCTTTCAAATTATTTTTTTAAAATATTTAATCTAAATTTTAAACATTCATTTTAATACAACCAAATGTTAAATTTTTTTTTTTAAATAATTTCAGGGAACAATTTTGAATTATGACAATAATTTTTTTATTATAAGATTTGTAAGCCTCGAAAAATACACAGGAAAGTTAGAATTCTACTGGAAAGAAGTACTGCAAGTTCTTCAAATGACGCAAAATACTACTGGACAAGGTAAGTGTTAAAGTAAACTTCACCTGAAGAGTCTTCTGCGTTGGAATATTTTTAGTGGTACTGCATAAGTAATTGTGCTTTGTCTCTAATACACTGCGTAAGCTTTTTTTTATATAATTAATAATATGTGTCAATAATTTATATGCTGTGCTTTTGTAATAAATGTTGTAACATGCCTTAACTAGGCCAACAAAGTAAATATATATATGTATATGTATATGTATATATGTATATATATATATATATATATATATCATAGAATCTTGTTACTTAAAAAAATATTGTATAAATATATATATATTCCATTTTTCCCTACAGGATAGAAACTCTGTGCAAATAATGTTATTACAGATATCAGCAATTCCCTCTTGAGAATAGCCAATGGCCAGAAACTATGGAAACATTACGAAGGCGATGATTCTAAGGTGAAGGTCAACAACATCAAATGCTATAATTTGTACGTGGCCGTCAGTGTCTTCACTACAACTGATCACCCATCTGATCAAAGAGAGGATCTGGACGTGACAGGAGTGATTCTTTATTGAGGCTAGCAGTAGGTGACTCTTTTATGTTTCTTAAGTATCTTCCATCAATAAATGTAATGGCCTGAATGCTGACAAGTGATAATTCTCTTCAGCCAGTTTATTTTTCAAAGTAACTTTCCATTCCCCAGAAAAACATATCCTTAGGCAGGAAAGTAATTGTACTGACACAATCATCAGAAGATCTACTACAGAGCTTTATTAATGCTAGCTAAGTGATACGTGGTTAGATAAATAATAGTACTTACAACATGAATTTTTTTAGACAAAAGTGAAATTAATCAGCAAAAAGATACTTGTTAATAGATTTTCATGAATCCCAGTTCATTTATATAAATTATGAACACAAAGATCAGATCAGAGGAATTTGGTTCTCTGTTAAATACAACAAAACATTTTTTCAATCCCCGGCTGAAATGGAGTCTAACAATCTAATGCTGCTGACAGAGAAGGATTAAAATACAAGTAGTTGTTGACTGTGATAATTTATCTCTTTTGAAATAAATAAAAAGAAAAAGAGTAATGTATTACATGGTACAGAAAACAACTGATTTTAAAAAATAAAATAAATATAAATATTATATTTGTTTACTGAAAACTAGTATAATACCGCGTAGCGATAATAAGCAGAGATAGGAAAATATTCATAATACACCTCATACTTCTCTGCAGGTTATTACCTTGTCAACATTATTCGGAGCATTTAGGTGTTAGAAATGCCTGTAGATGTTGGTCCAATAGAAAGTAGTTTCGAATTATTTTTACTTCATAAATTGCAGATTAATTTTTAATTCACAAACTTTTAATTAGTTAACAATCATGTGCATTCTTTTATTTGGCTCTGACATTAAAACAGAGAAAACATCAATAGAATTAAGATTATATGATCGATATACAATAACAATAATTTTTAGACTATTTTTTTGTGTTACAAATAGTTTAAGAACAAGAAAAAAATTAAGTAATGATAGAAAATTTAGTTTCATGCACGAGAAAATACTTAACTACATTTAGAATTTTAATTTTTCTTTACATTCCTTATATATTGAATAAAGAAATGATAAGTAGACTTTAAATATCATAGCAAAATATTTAAATAATTACTGATCTTCATTATATTATTTTAAAGAATAACAATTTTGCATATAAAATAATAAATTATTGCAGCAAGCAAGATATATTTTTTGATAGGCGCATTTAATTTTTTATTGAATTAAAAAGTACTCTACATGGAAAGAAAACAAACTAACAACCCTATGTAATTTTCACTAAAAGAACCAGTAAGATGTCATCATTATTTTTATTATATGCTTTCCTTAATACACCAAAAATCATATTTTTAATGTTGTCATTTTTATTTGTCTTCATTTTCTCAGGCTTAGCGGTACCAAACATAACCTTCATTCAGGATAAATTTTATGTAGATTATCGTAATAGTTTGCCATTGGAAAAGACTCTCCAGATCTACTGTCTTCTATAACATATTTGTTGTGGGTAGCTTCTTCTATTTGATGCACCTTTGGTTTCACCTACATAAACTATGTTTCACTGCAGCTTTGATAATTTTTTTTGTTATAATTTGTCGTTTCAATATTAATAAGCTCAGCACTTCAGTTGCATAACTCTCATTATCAACTGCTAATGGTTTATAATTATTCATGGTTGCATTTTTAATTCAGAGAAAACATAAAAATTGTTAACTATACAGGAATGATTTATTCTCTTGAATAAGTCAAAAATATTAAGGTGTGTTTTGTTAATAGAAACGTGTATCCAAAAAAAAAAAAAAAATGTAAAAATTTTCAAACAATTTTAATTTATCTTTTTGAAAATATCATCATGTTAAAGAAAGAAACCTTCATTTTATATATGCCGTATTAACACAGAATGTAACATGGCACTAGTTAACACAGAGAACCGAAATTTGTTATAAAGATGGAAAAAAAAAAAAAAAAATGATGATTCATACGATCCATTCAATATAAAAGAAAGAATTCGAAAGAAAATACAATTTAATTCAGATAAACATTTATTTAAAATAATTCACAACACAGGTTACATTCATATTGACAAATTAAGTAACATAAAATAAAATTCAAGTAATATTGGGAAAGTAACAAATACGAAAAGTTTTAAGATTCAGCGTGAGTCAATATTTAACAGATGATTAAGTAAAATCCACATTATATTCAGATAATACGGTATATTTATAAAATTTAATAATTAGAACTTACCCCGTTTTGACTACTTTCCTACGGATGTGCTGTATAAAAATATACTATGTTTTTTAAATGTTTATATAGAACTACATAAATGTTATTGTATTATGATGTAGGTATCTTCAATTCAAAGAAATACACATAAAATGTCTCAGAGGAAATAATCAAATTTTTTATTACTAAAATGTAGTAAAATACATAAATATGATATTGAAAAAAAGTTAAAATGTAGATTATTTAACAAAAATCGGAATTCATTGATGGAAATTATATGTTACATACAAAGCAGTAATGTGAAGGTGATGTTTCAAGTTTTAAGTGTTATGGTGAAAAAGATTTCAAAGCAATGGAAATGTGGTGAATAATAGAAAATAAAATACAAATACTGAAGAGTTGTGATTTCTCTCTTGAATAATTGAGAATCGTAGCTTTAACATCCACAGTTAAGTGATGATCATATTTTAATAAAGTTATTTCTCCTGTACAAATGATAGAAAAGAAAAATGGAATCTATAACATAAAGTAGGAGCCCAAGCTTTAATTTAATCGGGAGAAAAAGAAACAGATTTTGTTACTTTAATTTCTGAAGTTTGAGAATTACAATAAGAAGTTGGCTGACCTCTTTAAAAAATTATTATCACTCTTTTAATAACAAATAAACAATGTGAGGAAAAGATTATTGATTAATTTTTTTGAAAACAGTATTTTTCTTTCTTTTGACATTTTCAAAATTTATTTGAAAGTTACAATATTTAGCATCTAGTTTTGAACTCAAAACTTCAAATTCTTATACGATTTATAATTTCTTATATCACATCATTCGTATTATGAAATGTTTATAATTTCTTTCACACATTAATATTGAGATTCACTCCTATTTTCTAATTTTAAGGGTCTTACAGAATTCACCTGATTGTCCATATCATGCTGTTACAACAACGATTAGAAAATTAGTAAGTAGTGATGAAATCTCCAGAGCAAGTAGGTCCATCTCTTGGATTATTTAAATCAATGCGTAGAGAGTCTTCCCAAAACTATGTTGCATGAAAACAGAAACAAATTTACCATGTGATAATATGACCAATATAGTAAAGGCTGTAATGAAAGTTTTAGGGCTGCTGTTGTGGAGATCTTTGAAATTCTTCAAATCAAAGTAAGTAATTATTATTTGTATTTAAAATTCACATACATTTCATATTTCAATATTATATAATTTTTTTAAAAAAAATCTTAAAATTTAACATGTTTTATTGTTAATAATTGTTGAAACTTAATTCTATGATTTTAAAATTATAAATGTATTTTACAAAGGATAAAAATATATTATTTTCCAGTCATAAAATGTATAACTTTTGACTAACTTATGCTAAAGAATAAGAGAATGTTTTATTTTCCCAGTTACAAATGATATTCTTCAAATATATATATATATATATACAAAATGCTGTTATGGACAGTTACTTAATAATAATTAAACTATTGAACTGGCATTGTTAGAAATTTTATTCTCATTAGATATTTTAATTAGTTTTTAAAAGAGTGAACAATTAAATAATATAATTTTTTTTTAAAGATTCAATGTCAACAAAAATGACAATAACCAAAACTGCAAGTCTAAAACGTCATACCATAGTACCGAAACAGTTTGATAATGGAAAAGACTCTAAGCATCATAAAGAAAGGAAACATTTGAGGCCTGGGATCTTTGTTTTTTTAATTTTTATTTTGTTTTTTATATAGATGGATTATTGTAATTTCTATTTGAAAATTTATTCTCTTAAGTTTGTCAAACTAAAATATTTAAAAAATCTATTAGGCAGTGAATAATAATGTAAACTTCTTGATAAGCAGCTTTTTTTTATATTAAATGGAATTTAAAATGAAAATATAAACTTTTGAACAATATCTTTTCAGAATCAAGTTAATTTTGTATGAGCAAAATTCATATATTTTTAAAAAAAATGTTTCATGATTATAACTAGATTTTTCAAAATTATAATATATTACATTGGTAAACAAAAATATGCTATATTTGCATATAAACATGCATTTATTCAGCAAAAACTTACAAATATTTTTTTCTAAAAATGTTTTTTGATTTTTCTTTTCTATAGATTTAGCCAAATCAAGCAAAGCTAAAGAAAACAGGTCTACATCTGTACAAAACAACAGAATCCTTGGACTGCAAGCTCAAAATATCTCATTAATGCAGATCAGAAGAGTTGGCATTTTTTTATATTAATATATTAAAATTTTATGTTAATGTTTTTAACTAGCAAAATAATTTTTCCCCCCCAAATTTTGTAAAAACTAACAATACTATAAGCATTCCTTATAATTTTTTTTTTTTTTTTTGAAGGAAAAAAATCTTACTCTAAAATTAAAAAATTTATATTTATCACTTTAAAATTGCAATCTTGTTTAGGGTTCAAAGACAATATGAAGAGCATGCTAAGACAACAATTCTTAACCAACAACTCTATAATCATTCTGGCAAATGAACAAACATCAAGATTATCATTTTACATTCCAGTAATAGAAAGTGTTTCACAAAGTCCTTGTCCAAAATGGTTCTATCAATACCTTTACAAGAATAGAAGAGAGATAAATGCCTTAAAAGAATGAACACCAGAAAAAAACCACAGATTATGAAATGGTTACTACCACTCAAAGAGAATCAGAAATTTATATGAACAAAGGTTTAAAAGGGCAGCAGATACAACAGTAATTGCAGATATAAGTAGTTTTACAATTTTTGAAGGATCCATTACTTATGGTATGTGTTTAAGTTTTGCAGTATCAAAAGTTTATAACTTTTAAACAAATCAACATCATGAATTGACTTGGTGTATGGTGATAAGTAGAAAAAATCTACATAAATAATGTCTACTAAATGCAAGACAAGCAAATATTTAAGAATAATGGTTATTCCTGTTACACATTTTAAAGAGATGTTTTCAAATACAATAACATAGTAGATGGTGGGACTTGGACTGGAGGATAACAAAATCCAAGTTAACTGAAGTAAAGAGGGATAAAATAAAATATAAAACATGCAAGGAACTTAAATCAGCATGCATAAATTGTAGAAGACGTCTGTTTGTAGACTAGTAGAAACATGCATTACTAAGTTTTATTAAGATTTTCCATTTGGAGCAAATGAACTGTACACCATTGTCACTGGTGCCAGAGAATTCTCGCTAAAAGGTATTGTTAATTTTGCACAGAATATTTGTAAGAAATTTATAGTTCATCTACTTTTTTCATACATTTCACCTTTAATAAGGAAGATTTTTTAGGTAAAAGAAATAATCTTTTCAAAATGAACTGGATGTGGGAAACAAACAATTATTATTATGAAAATTTGCAGATCTTTTCCAAGGCCAAAAAAAAAAAAATTCTATGTCTGTAGATTGGATTATCACGAGTTATAAAGGCACCTGGCATAACAAAACTCTACCAT